>OZ017740.1:212333942-212353942 GCA_963969285.1 Odontomyia ornata
CACTGGAAAACACCATTTTCGCACACAGTGATTCGCGAATTATGACGAATTCATTTTAATTTACCAAACGCACTAAAATTCTGGCCCACGGTAAAAAACGGCACGTAAACTTAACTCGGGCGCATCACTTTCGTCTTCACTTCACTTTACTTACCTAAATAAGGAAAAAAATGGCTTGTCGCTCCCCCGTGGCTGCTCGCACTTGCAGATAATGCACTTCATCTTCACTTTCACTGTAAAAAATTAAACATTAATCACAATTTAAGTAAACTTTCACTTAATAAATTATATCACTCACGTTTTGTTTATACTTTTCGTATGAATTGGCAACTGACAGTTCATCATCAGCTGAACGATCATTTCCGAAATCAGGGGTGTGCAAATATTTTGTAGATGATGAATTCAATCGAAAAATTTTCGAATATGGCGCGCATCGCATTTCATTTGTTGATTACGTGAGAAAAAAAGAAGATCACTAAATGATATTCGGAAGCAGAGCCTAAAAATGTAAATGATTTAATATTTTTGATAAGGGAACTGGTAATATGAAACTTTTTATACCATTTCGAATTCAATTTCGAACAGTAATGAAATTTGGACAACCATATTAAAGCTCTTTTGTGAAAGCTCAAAAGTTTTCGAAAATTGGAGTATACGTACACGAAATCTTTGTAAGTATTAAGAGGCTTCACCTATTTGTAGGAAAAATGAAAGCTCGCGGTCTCCAGTGTATATCTCTATGGGAGAAAGTATGAAACACAGCCATTTTCCAGCAATGCACTCCTTGCAATTCGATCGTTTTTCGAGGAACTCCAGAATATCGTTGAGGTGAAGATCTTTAATTTTTTTGTGTTCCTGAGTACAATAACAGCGCGGTTTCCATATTCAAGCACTTCCGACTCCCATTTCCGATGATTTTACAACTGTATGGTTTCGGAATCAAAAGTACCCCAACCACGCAAAAAACTGAAATTGCAGGTATCGCGAAGCTGCCTGAATGCACTGTTATTGAATTTTACTCATCACTAGCTTTCGTTTGACGTCCCATATATTGGTATTGGAGAAAGTTCTAAAAACGGACATTTTTCCAGCAACGCACTCCTTGCAATGCGATCGTTTTTTGAGGAACTCCAGAATATTGTTGTAGTGAAGATCTTTAATTTTTTTTCTTCCTGAGTACAATAACAGCGCGACTTGCATATTCAGGCACTTTCGACTCCCGTTCCCGATGACTTTACAGCTGTATGGTTTCGGAAACAAAATTACCCCAACCACGCAAAAAACTGCAATTGCAGGTATCGCGAAGCTGCCTAAATGCACTTTTATTGAATTCTACTCATCATTAGCTTTCGTTTGACACCTCATACATTGAAATTGGAGAAAGTATGAACAACGGCCATTTTTCCAGCAACGCACTCCTTGCAATCCGATCGTTTTCCGAGGAACTCCAGAATATCGTAGTAGTGAAAATCTTTAATTAGGTAAATTTCTCGAGAGAAATTTCCCTATTGCGGAGAGCATCATATATATATATATATATATATATATATATATATATATATATATATATATATATATATATATATATATATATACATATATATATATATATATATATATATATATATATATATATATATATATATATATATATATATATATTATATATCTATATTATATATATATATATATATATATATATATAGATATATATATATATATATATATATATATATATATATACATATGTATAGATATATATATATATATATATATATATATATATATATATATATAAATATATATTTATATATATATATATATACATACATATATATATATATATATATATATATATATATATATATATCTATATATATATATATATATATATATATATATATATATATATATATATATATTGTCGCGTGTTATTGGTTCGCGGCCTATAGTTTTGATGTTCCGGGAAAGTGAAAACGCAATGTCTTTTAATTTAAGTTAAAAGAGTTTATTTAATTAACTAAAATGCACAATAATCCGTTAACACTTTCACTAATTTTAATTTTCACTATTAAAATTAAAATCTAACACTTGTCCATAAATTTTTTATCGCAATTGTCTTCTAAATTACTTCACTATTACGAAACACACTTTGCACTCAAACAATCAATTGTCTTTACTTCGCGTTCCGCTATATCGCAGTTTTCTTATCGCGGTCGAATGAATGATTGATTCCCCCATTCATTCAGCTCGCCTTTATATAGGGTCTCTACCTATTCACCCATTTCTCGTACGTTGGCGAATGTTCTACCGAGAGGTACCTGGTAGATTCGAGCAAATTTAATGAATGGAGTGACGTCACTTGCAGATGTTGATCATCCTTGTTGGGTTCACGTGGTTTCGAGTGAATTCGTGTTCTTCATTGTTGTGAAAACAATTGCGACAGTAGCTCGCAGAATTATTTGTACATGTAATTATTTGTACATGTAACACTGCCCCCACCTCAGTTCTTTTCGCCCCGAAAAGATGTGTCGCTATTTGTAGTCAATTCTCCCTGGGTGTAATATGGGGCAAGACGGTCCAGATGCACGATTTTCATTTTAGCTCTCGGCTTACGATGTTCCTGTATTCGGTATACGACGTCGTTGATTCGCTTTGTAACTCGGTATGGTCCCTCCCAATTATGTTGCAACTTTGGAGACCTACCCTTTCGCCGTTGCGGGTTATAAAGCCACACCAAGTCATCTTGCTGGAAGCCAGTAGAATTAGCCTTTAGATCATACCTGGTCTTCATGCAGTCAGTAGCCGATTCGAGGTGTTTTCGCACTGTCCGATGTATCTGGTTCAACCGCTGTCTTAGATCACTTGCGTACTCCGAGACCGTTTGGGGTTTCTCAGGGGGTGTTCCGAACTTTATATCGGCTGGCAGACGAATAGTCTTTCCAAAAATGACTTTGGCTGGGGCTTGGCCCGTCGATGCATGTTCGGCAGCTCTGTACGCCATCAAAAATAGTGGGATATGTCGGTCCCAGTCCCTTTGGTTCTCGTCAACCATCTTGGCAAGGTGTTTATTGAGCGTGCCGTTGAAACGTTCGACCATTCCATCGGATTGGGGATGCAGCGGTGTTGTCCTCGTTTTCCGTATTCCGAGCAGCTCGCACATTTCGCCAAAAACTAGTGACTCAAAGTTTCGGCCTTGATCCGAATGTAATTCGCAAGGTACGCCGTACCTACTGACCCAATTTAACACTAGCTGTTCAGCTACGGTAGTTGCTTCCTGGTTGGGAATGGGGTAGACCTCGGGCCACTTGCTGAAATAATCGGCTACAACCAGCGTATATCGATTTCCCCAATCGGTTTCAGGAAAGGGTCCTGCGATGTCAACAGCAATCCTTTCGAATGGCACGCCTACGTTATAGGATTGCATTTGTCCTCTCAGTCGTCGCTTTGGGCCTTTGACGGAAGCGCAAATTGTGCATCTGCGACACCAGTCCTCTACGTCTTCTCGAGCGTGGAGCCAGTAGAACCGTTCCCGCAATTTCGCTAAGGTCTTGTTAACACCAAGGTGGCCTCCCGAGGATCCTTCATGCATTTCCTTAACCACATCGTGGATTCGGCTTTTGGGAAGTATAGTTTGCATCCTATAGGAGCTACCATCCGCCGTTTCCCATTTCCGCTTGAGTACGCCACCCTCCACCTGAAGGGAGTTCCATTGTGCCCAATAGCTTTTTAGGGTTGCGCCATGCATTGAAACGTCTTTCCACTCAGGTTGCCCAGTCGTCTCCTTCCATACGAGCAATGGTCCGATGTCTTCATCGGCTAACTGGGCGTTTCGAATCTCCTCCGATGACCAACCTTCATCGAATTCCGCCGTTATCAATCGCAGATCAACGAGCGGTTCCTTTTCCTCAATCCGTCGGCAATGCTTGCAGTTAGCTGGACATGGACGGCGGGATAGGGCGTCAGCATTTCCATGAACTCCGCCCTTCCGATGAACAATTTCGTAGTCGTATGACTGCAATCTTTCGATCCATCTCGCAACTTGTCCCTCGGGGTTTTTGAAGTTGAGCAACCATCTCAGTGATGCATGGTCCGTTCGAAGAACAAATTTCTGCCCATATAGATACTTGTGGAACTGCTTAGTGGCCTCTATTATAGCCAATAGCTCCTTCCTGGTCACGCAGTAATTCCTCTCACTTTTTGAGAGAACTCGACTGTAATAAGAGAGGACTCTTTCTTCGCCATTGATCTGCTGGGAGAGTACAGCTCCAATACCGCCGTTGCTTGCATCGGTGTCAACTACAAACATTTTTCCGGGTTTCGGATACGCCAGCACGGGTGATTCACACAGCTTTTCCTTCAGGGTCTCAAAGGCTGTCTGGCATTGTTCATTCCAGACATACGGACGATTTTTCTCGGTTAGCTGATGGAGACACTTAGCTATTTTGGCAAAGTCTTTGACGAATCTTCGATAGTAGGTCGCCAGACCCAGAAAACTTCGTAGTTGGCGCTTGTTGTTTGGTGTTGGCCAGCTTTTCACGGCTTCAATTTTCTCAGGGTCTGTTTTGACCCCTTTTGCTGATACGACGTGTCCCAGGTATTTTACTTCATCTGCGAAAAGAGTACACTTCTCGGGACTAAGTTTCAAATTTGCCAGTCGTAATCGGGAGAAAACCTCTTCTAAGTTCCGCACATGCTCTTCGAACGTTCTACCGATGACGATGATGTCATCTAGGTATACCAAGCAGGTTTTCCAGGTTAGACCACGTAGCACGTATTCCATCAAGCGTTCGAAAGTGGCTGGGGCATTGCAAAGCCCAAACGGCATCACAACAAATTGCCACAATCCGGTCCCAACTGAAAATGCGGTCTTCTCTCGGTCCTTCTTGTCAATTTCTACCTGCCAGTAGCCACTCTTGAGATCGAGTGTAGAAAACCATTTTGCGTCGGCTAAAGTGTCCATGATGTCATCGATGCGTGGGAGTGGGTAACTATCTTTCTTAGTGACGTCGTTAAGCTGCCTATAGTCGACACAAAAGCGAGTGCTACCATCCTTTTTCTTGACTAGAACTACAGGCGCGGCCCATGGACTGACAGAAGGTTCAATAACGCCTTGTTTTTCCATGTCCGCGATCAGCGCGCTCACTTCTCCTTGTTTGGCTATAGGGAGACGTCTCGGTGCTTGTCGAATCGGCTTGGCTCCCTGTGTATCTATGACGTGAGTTACCATACTCGTTCGGCCTTGGTCATCCGGGCTTGTTGAGAAGATGTCACTGTACTTGGTGACCAGATGAGAGGCTGGTTTGAATAGCTGCACTGGCAATTTGACCTGCTTCAATATTGCAGACGTAGATTCCCGGGCTTTGTCTGTGTCTTGCCTCCTTTTCCAATGATGGTCGTGAGTGGCTTCCAAAGAGGTGATGGTGGAAACAGGCTGGCAGCTGCCGATGACTTCTCCCGCTTTGATGCTCGTGGTTGAGTCTGCGGTGTTAAGGACTCTAACCGGCACATATCCGTTCCTTAAAGATCTTACAAGGCATCGTCCTACAATCAAACTGCGTAATGCAGACGTCGTCGTTGGCTCTATCAGATAAGATCGGTGGTCTCCAGAATCACCATCAAGCTTGGCCCATACAATGCTTTCGGAAGAATTCGGTACATCAGTGTCAGTACATACCACTACATTCATCTTGGGAATTCGGACGCTAGGATCCTCCATCAGTACTTCTACATTCTGCCATTTCAATACACGTTTGCCCAAATCCAACGTGATTCCATGTGGTCGCAGAAAATCCATTCCGAGAATGCAGTCATCCATAATGTTCGCGACCAGAAAATTATGTCGGAACACAAGGTCTCCCAACTGTATCTGGAGGTTGACCTCTCCATGAACAGGTGCAGTTTCTCCCGTAGCTGTCCGTAGTGAGAAAATTCTGCCCTTCGATTTTGTTGTTTCTACTTCTCCACCTTCTGCGCCTTTTTCCGCATCTGAGAACTCACCCGAATCCAGATTCACGCCTTCCGACTCGATCGCGTCACGCAAGCGTGCAATCAGTGTGGCCTTTGTACCTTGCGTAGCCAGGTTTCGCTGTTCCAACTCTTCCTTAAGCTCCGACATGGTCAATTCATTAATTTTTAAATCAATGCTTTCATTTCTATGTTTTATTTTGACCGTTTGTTTTTGCTGTGTTACATGTACAAATAATTACATGTACAAATAATTCTGCGAGCTACTGTCGCAATTGTTTTCACAACAATGAAGAACACGAATTCACTCGAAACCCCGAGAACCCAACAAGCATGATCAACATCTGCAAGTGACGTCACTCCATTCATTAAATTTTTAAGTTTAAGCTTCGTGGCATTTTTAATGTTTCTTTAAATTTTACTATTGTGCACTATAAAAATGTTCAAATATTCGCTTTCAAAATTTTTCTATCCCACTTCTGACACCACTGTCACGTGTTATTGGTTCGCGGCCTATAGTTTTGATGTTCCGGGAAAGTGAAAACGCAATGTCTTTTAATTTAAGTTAAAAGAGTTTATTTAATTAACTAAAATGCACAATAATCCGTTAACACTTTCACTAATTTTAATTTTCACTATTAAAATTAAAATCTAACACTTGTCCATAAATTTTTTACCGCAATTGTCTTCTAAATTACTTCACTATTACGAAACACACTTTGCACTCAAACAATCAATTGTCTTTACTTCGCGTTCCACTATATCGCAGTTTTCTTATCGCGGTCGAATGAATGATTGATTCCCCCATTCATTCAGCTCGCCTTTATATAGGGTCTCTACCTATTCACCCATTTCTCGTACGTTGGCGAATGTTCTACCGAGAGGTACCTGGTAGATTCGAGCAAATTTAATGAATGGAGTGACGTCACTTGCAGATGTTGATCATGCTTGTTGGGTTCTCGGGGTTTCGAGTGAATTCGTGCTCTTCATTGTTGTGAAAACAATTGCGACAGTAGCTCGCAGAATTATTTGTACATGTAATTATTTGTACATGTAACAATATATATATATATATATATATATATATATATATATATATATATATATATATATATATATATATATATATATATATATATATTTATTTATAAATATATTTATATATATATATATATATATATATATATGTATATATATATATATATATATATATATATATATATATATATCTATATATATACACATATATATATCTATTTATATATATGGGATATAACGAAACTTGTGACCACGCTAGAGGTTGCAATTTTGCTCCGATTTTCACCGAATTTTCAAAAAAGGTGTATTGGATTAATATCTCGCTCAAGTGCGTGAACCAGCTATATCCGCTGGGCAAAAACGAAATGGCGGCCATTTTAGACGAAAAATCGTGATTTCTGTTCATACCAAAGTATAGCTCCGATATGGATGAATTTTGGTACAAAGGTTCACTGATGTATGCGATGAACCTCACAATGAAAAATCCAAAGTCGGTACGGCAGAAACAAAATGGCGGTCGCTCAAAGGTCGGAAAAGTCAGGTCACAAAAAACAAAATGGCGGCCAGTTGAAACTCAAAAGTTCAAAGGCATCTAAAAGTCGCAATTTTTACTTGATATATATGTAACTTGGTCTCGAGATAGGCGCTACTCAGATCTACAATTTCTTATATTTTGGTGATCATACACATTCAAATTACAAAATGGCGGCGTTTTAAATATGCGTTTTTTTCAGGTTTTTGTGGCCCTCTAGCGGTTGCATTTTCCGGCGGATTTTGATGAAACTTGAGATTATGAATCTCTGTTGTATGCTCTTGTTTTGTGCAGAAAATTTCTGAAATTGAATGAAAAATAAAAAAAGTCGAAAATTTAAAACCCAATATTTTTAAGCACCCATTTTCACTAAAAATTGAATTATTTTGCCCTGTCTAGAGTGAAACTCCGATTTGAACGAGATTGGGCACATTGATTGATGAGTTCCTAGCCCACAGAGATTTAAAATTGTCCAAAATCAAATGCATGCATTCAATATGGCGGCCCCCAAAGGTCAGGATCAAGCGCAATTCGCTATTTTAGTAGCAACTGAAATAATGAATTTTTTTCATGAAAACTTTTTAAATGACCTTTCTTGAATGTATTTATAAATCAGAATACGTTTTAAATATTGTGAAATATTTTTAACAATACCCTAAAAAATTATAAAATCGCGACTTGTCTGTCTGTCCGTCCCTGCGTTTGTTCATGTGTCAGAAGTTTTCTCGCAAACCACATGAGCTAGAATGAGGAAATTTTCTACGTATGTCAAAAGTGGTGCCTCTTGAAATTTGCAGTGTAAGAACATATTTTAAGGTATTTAAGGGGGTCTCCCCATACAGGGGGTGACATAAACATTTTTTTTATTTCTGTAGCCCTCTAGCAGCCAAGTTTCTCAACAGATTCCGATAAAACTTGAAATTATAAGTTATTAAGGCAAGTTAATTTAATTTAACTATGCAAATCGATTGATAAATAATAAATTCGATTTTCAATAAAAATTCAAAATAACGGCCCCTGATGGTTCAGAAAAGAATATATATATTAATGGCAATGCAAGTGCTGCTTAAACTTTTATGGAAATCTTTTGAAATTAACTATTTGAGCTATTTAAGCCAAAAAGTTATCACCTTTGTTTGACAACCACTGTCAAATGTATAAACAGCAAATGTGAGAAGGGCGAAACGAGTATAAATATGTTTATAACAATTTATTAAACGCCGATTTTCAATATGTGATCCATACGTGTGCAACTCAACTTAATTAGCAAAATATTTGCGCCTCTATAAAGGGTCTCCAAAAACGAACGGCGGCAGTTCCTTTCTGTAAATAAAGTATTGCTACAAAAATTGCAATAAGAAGTCCAGTAGTAGATAAGCCAATTTCTTTTTCGAAACTTTACGCTACATACGAGAAATTTACCTTTTCGGCTGGTGCTGCCAACGGGGATTTCTTTTATGTTCCTGAGTACAATAACAGCGCGATTTGCATATTCAGGCACTTCCGACCCCCGTTTCCGATAATTTTACAGCTGTATGGTTCCGGAATCAAAAGTACCCCAACCACGCAGAAAATTGTAATTGCACGTATCGCGAAGCTGCCTGAATGCACTTTCATTGAATTCTACTCATCACTAGCTTTCGTTTGACACCACATACATTGAAACTGGAGAAAGTATGAAACACGGCCATCTTCCAGCAACGCACTCCTTGCAATCCGACCGTTTACCAAGGAACTCCAGAATATCGTTGTAGTGTAGATCTTATATTTTTTCATGTTCCTGAGTACAATAACAGCACGATTCGCATATGCAGGCACTTCCGACTCCTGTTTCCGATGATTTTACAGCTGTATGTTCCGGAATCAAAAGTACCCCAACCACGCAAAAAACTGCAATTACAGATATCGCGAAGCTGCCTGAATGCAGTTTTATTGAATTGTACTCATCACTAGCTCTCGTTTGACACCCCACATATTGAAATTGGAGAAAGTATGAAAAACGGCCATTTTCCAGCAACGCATTCCTTGCAATCCGATCGTTTTCCGAGGAACTCCAGAATATCGTTGCAGTGAAGATCTTTAATTTTTTTATGTTCCTGAGTACTCTAGCAGCGCGATTTGCATATTCAGTCACTTCCGACTCCCGTTTCCGATGAGTTTACAGCTGTATGGTTTCGGAATCAAAAGTACCCGAACCACGCAAAAAACTGCAATCGCAGGTATCGCGAAGCTGCCTGAATGCACTTTTATTGAATTCTACTCATTACTAGCTTTCAATTGACGTCCCATATATTGGTATTGGAGAAAGTTCTAAAATCGGACATTTTTCCAGCAACGCACTCCTTGCAATCCGATCGTTTTCCGAAGAACTCCAGAATATTGTTGTAGTGAAGATCTTTAATTTTTTTTTCTTCCTGAGTACAATAACAGCGCGATTTCCATATTCAAGCACTTCCGACTCCCGTTTCCGATGATTTTACAACTGTATGGTTTCGGGATCAAAAGTACCCCAACCACGCAAAAAACTGCAATTGCAGGCATCGCGAAGCTGCCTGAATGCACTTTTATTGAATTCTACTCATCAGTAGCTCTCGTTTGACACCCCATATATTGAATTTGGAGAAAGTATGAAAAACGGCCATTTTCCAGCAACGCTTTCCTTGCAATCCGATCGTTTTCCGAGGAACTCCAGAATATCGTTGTTGTGAAGATCTTTAATTTTTTTTATGTTCCTGAGTACAAAAACAGCGCGATTTGCATATGCAGGCACTTCCGACTCCCGTTTCCGATGATTTTACAGCTGTATGGTTTCGGAATCAAAAGTACCCCAACCACGCAAAAAACTGCAATTGCACGTATCGCGAAGCTGCCTGGATGTACTTTTATTGAACTCAACTCATCACTAGCTTTCGTTTGATCCCCCAAACATTGAAATTGGAGAAAGTATGAAAAACGGCCATTTTCCAGCAACGCACTCCTTGCAATCCGATCGTTTTCCGAGGAGCTCCAGAATATTGTTGAAGTGAAGATCTTTAATTTTTTTTTCTTCCTGAGTTCAATAACAGCGCGAGTTGCATATTCAGGCACTTCCAACTCCTGTTTCCGATGACTTTACAGCTGCATGGTTTCGGAATCAAAATTACCCCAACCACGCAAAAAATTGCAATTGCAGGTATCGCGAAGCTGCCTGAATGCACTTTTATTGAATCCTACTCATCACTAGGTTTCGTTTGACACCGCATTTATTGATATTAGAGAAAGTATGAAAAACGGCCATTTTCCAGAAACGCACTCCTTGCAATCCGACCGTTTTCAAAGGAACTCCTGAATATCGCTGTAGTGAAGATCTTTAATTTTTTTATGTTCCTGAGTACAATAACAGCAAGATTTTCATATTCAGGCTATTCCGACTCCCGTTTCCGATGATTTTACAGCTGTATGGTTTCGGAATCAAAAGTACCCCAACCACGCAAAACACTGCAATTGCAGGTATCGCGAAGCTGCCTGAATGCACTTTTGTTGAATTCTACTCATCACTAGCTCTCGATTGACACCCCATATATTGATATTGGAGAAAGTATGAAAAACGGCCATTTCCCAGAAACACACTCCTTGCAATCCGACCGTTTTCCGAGGAACTCCAGAATATCGTTGTAATGAAGATCTTTAATATTTTTGTGTTCCTGAGTACAATAACTGCGCGACTTGCATATTGAGGCACTTCCGACTCCCGTTTCCGATGATTTTACAGCTTTATGGTTTCGGAATCAAAAGTACCCCAAGCGCGCAAAAAACTGCGATTGCAGGTAACGCGAAGCTGCCTGAATGCACTTTGATTGAATTCTACTCATCACTAGCTTTCCTTTCACACCCCACATATTGAAATTGGAGAAAGTTTTAAAAACGGACATTTTCCAGCAACGCACTCGTTGCAATCCGATCGTTTTCCGAGGAACTCCAGAATATCGTTGCAGTGAAGATCTTTAATTTTTTCATGTTCCTGAGTACAATAATAGCGCGATTTGCATATTCAGGCCTTCCGACTCCCGTTTCCGATGGTTTTACAGCTGTATGGTTTCGGAATCAAAAGTCCCCAACCACGCAAAAAATTGCAATTGCAGGTATCGCGAAGCTGCCTGAATGCGCTTATATTGAATCCTGCTCATCACTAGCTTTCGTTTGACACCCCATACATTTAAATTGGAGAAAGTATGAAAAACGGCCATTTTCCAGCAACGCACTCCTTGCAATCCGATCGTTTTCCGAGGAACTCCAGAATATCGTTGTAGTAAAAATCTTTAATTAGGTAAATTTCCCTATTGCGGAGAGCATCATATATATATATATATATATATATATATATATATATATATATATATATATATATATATATATATATATATATATATATACATATATATATATATATATATATATGTATAGATATATATATATTGATATATATATATATATATATATATATATATATATATATATATATATATATATATATATATATATATATATATCTATATACATATATATATATATATATATATATATATATATATTTATATATTTATATATATATATATATATATATATATATATATATATATATATATATATATATATATATATATATATACGAGTATACACATATATATATCTATTTATATATATGGGATATAACGAAATTTGTGACCACGCTAGAGGTTGCAATTTTGCTCCGATTTTCACCAAATTTTCAAAAAAGGTGTATTGGATGAATATCTCGCTTAAGTTCGTGAACCAGCTATATCCGCTGGGCAAAAACGAAATGGCGGCCATTTTAGACGAAAAATCGTGATTTCTGTTCATACCAAAGTATAGCTCCGATGTGGATGAATTTTGGTACAAAGGTTCACTGATGTATGCGATGAACCTCACAATGAAAAATCCAAAGTCGGTACGGCAGAAACAAAATGGCGGTCGCTCAAAGGTCGGAAAACGTGCAAAATTTTGTTGTTGTAATAGTGATCAAAGCTTTCAACAGATTTTCATGAAATTCGGCATTTAGATAGAAATTATGAGTATTTAAAGTATTGCGTGAAAAATTTGGAAGTCAGGTCACAAAAAACAAAATGGCGGCCAGTTTAAACTCAAAACTTAGCTTGATATATATCAAACTTGGTCTCAAGATAGGCACTACTTAGATCTACAATTTCTAATATTTTGGTGATCATACATGGGCAAATTACAAAATGGCGGCGTTTTAAATATGCGTTTTCTTCAGGATTTTGTGGCCCTCTAGCGGTTACATTTTCCAGCGGATTTTGATGAAACTTGAGATTATAAATCTTTGTACTATGTTCTTGTATTATGCAGAAATTTTTTGAAATTGAATGAAAAATAAAAAAAAGTCGAAAATTTAAAACCCAATATTTTTAAGCACCCATTTTCACTAAAAATTGAATTATTTTGCCCTGTCTAGAGTGAAACTCCGATTTGAACGAGATTTGGCACATTGATTGATGAGGTCCTAGCCCACAGAGATTTAAAATTGTCCAAAATCAAATGCATGCATTCAATATGGCGGCCCCCAAAGGTCAGGAACAAGCGCAATTCGCTATTTTAGCAGCAACTGAAATAATGAATTTTTTTCATGAAAACTTTTTAAATGACCTTTCTTGAACGTATTTATAAATCAGAATATTTTTTAAATATTGTAAGATATTTTTAACAATACCCTAAAAAATTTTTAAATCGCGACTTGTCTGTCTGTCCGTCCGTGCGTTTGTTCGTGTGTCAGAAGTTTTCTCGCAAACCACATGAGCGAGAATGAGGAAATTTTCTACGTAGGTCAAAAGTGGTGCCTCTTGAAATTTGCAGTGTAAGAACATATTTTAAAGTATTTAAGGGGGTCTCCCCATACAGGGGGTGACATAAACATTTTTTTTTATTTCTGTAGCCCTCTAGCAGCCAAGTTTCTCAACAGATTCCGATAAAACTTGGAATTATAAGTTATAAAGGCAAGTTAATTTAATTTAACTATGCGAATCGATTGACAAATAAAAAATTCGAAAATTTACAGCTTAATAATTTTAGCAGCCGTTTTCAATAAAAATTCAAAATAACGGCCCCTGATGGTTCAGAAAAGAATCGAAAATATATACATTAATGACAATGCAAGTGCTGATTAAACTTTTATGGAAATCTTTTGAAATTAACTATTTGAGCTATTTAAGCCAAAAAGTTATCACCTTTGTTTGACAACCACTGTCAAATGTATAAAGAGCAAATGTGAGAAGGGCGAAACGAGTATAAATATGTTTATAACAATTTATTACCCGCCGATTTTCAATATGTGATCCATACGTGTGCAACTCAATTTAATTAGCAAAATATTTGCGCCTCTATAAAGGGTCTCCAAAAACGAACCCATGTATTGCTACGAAAATTGCAATAAGAAGTCCAGTAGTAGATCAGCCAATTTCTTTTTCGAAACCTTACGCTACATACGAGAAATTTACCTTTTCGGCTGGTGTTGCTAACGGGGATTTTTTTTATGTTCCTGAGTACAATAACGGCGCGATTTGCATATTCAGGCACTTCCGACTCCCGTTTCCGATGATTTTACAGCTGTATGGTTCCGGAATAAAAAGTACCCTAACCACGCAAAAAACTGCAATTGCACGTATCGCGAAGCTGCCTGAATGCACTTTTATTGAATTCTACTCATCACTAGCTTTCGTTTGACACCCCATACATTGAAATTGGAGAAAGTGTGAACAACGGTCATTTTGCCAGCAACGCACTCCTTGCAATCCGATCGTTTTCCGAGGAACTCCAGAATATCGTTGTAGTGAAGATCTTTAATTTTTTTATGTTCCTGAGTACAATAACAGCGCGACTTGCATATTCAGGCACTTCCGGCCCCCGTTTCCGATGATTTTACAGCTGTATGGTTTCGGAATCAAAAGTACATCAACCGCGCAAAAAACTGCGATTGCAGGTAACGCGAAGCTGCCTGAATGCACTTTTATTGAATTCTACTCATTACAAGCTTTCGTTTGACACCCCATATATTGAAATTTATTTTTTTTGTTTTTTTTTTTTGTGGTAGGGAGGTGAAGGCATTTATGCCCGCCGAGTCTGGCAGTGTGGAACTCCCATGGAGGTTACCTTTGGACTACCCACTAAACACCTCCCCTGTCAATCTGAGAACCTAGCCTGGAACTTTTTGACACATTACTTCGGGCCAGGTCTCGCTCTGCCATGCCGTGGGGCGCCTTCAAGCTGGGGAGTCCCTTTCCTAGCGGGAGGGGAGAGGGGAAGAGGAATTGCCAGAAGAGCGATCCCCCAGCCCCAGTGCCTCCAGCTGCTGTGAGTCCCTTTTATATTTTAGGACTGCCCGAGCATAATGTGCCACCTGGTTTCATTTGTCAACCGATTCGAGCATCACCGCGACTATATTATCCGGGGTGAGCTCTCCCGTCTCCCTGTAGAGTTCCCTTTGCAGCCTGGCCCATTTGGTACACGCGAAAATGTGTGACAGGCATTGTCCTCCTCTCCTGGGCAAAACCGACAATCGGGAGACCGTGATCTGCCGGTCTTGTGTAGGTAAGACTGAAAACACCCGTGCCCGCTCAAAAGCTGGGTCAGATAGAAGTCAGTCTCACCATGCCTTCGATTGAGGCACGGTCTCACATCCGGGATGAGGCGCGCAGTCCACCTTCCCTTCGTGCAATTCCCCCAAGACTGCTGCCAATCGTTGAGCGAGCGTTGTATCTCCTCGCGGAAAACTATCTCCCTCGCATTCTCGTTTCGGCGCAGGTAAATAGCGCGGCGCTCTCGAGCAAGGAGGGCGACAGGTATCACGCCTGCAATCACTCTCACCGCCGAGTCGTAGACTGTTGGATACGAAGATGCTATTCTCAGTGCTCCTCTTCTCTGTACCTGTGCCAATCATTTTCGGTATACCTCCTTGCTGAGAGCGTCGCCCCATACCTCTGCTCCGTACAGTAGCACTGACCCTACAGCACTCATCAAGAGGCGTCTTCTTGATGGGCTGGGTCCCCCTACGTTGGCCATAAGTCGACTCAGGGCCGATATTCCCGAAGCAGCCTTCTCAGCCGTCGCCCTGATTTGCTCAGAGAAACTCATCTTCGAGTCGATCAGTAGCCCCAGGTACTTCACCGCTGGCTTCGATTCGATCTGTATATCTCCAATACTGATCATCCTTACTCTAGGGATTCTCTTTTTTGTCAAGATGACCACTTCGGTTTTCTCCAGTGCTAAACTGAGCCCGCGAGCAGTCATTCAGTCCCTCACTCGGCGCATTAGCATACCTAGCCTAAGTCGCGCTTGTTCAACGGTGCGTCCGGCGACCAGAGCCGCAACATCATCCGCATAGCCGACCAAGCGCGACTCATCTGGCATCTCAAGTCTCAGTAGCCCGTTGTAAGACACGTTCCACAGGTCCGGACCAAGGATAGATCCCTGGGCAACACCCGATGTAATTTCCATCCTTCGTTGGCCCTGTGTCGTGTCGTAGAGCAGGCTTCGGTCCTTAAGGTAGTTCCTCAAAAGCCGCATTAGATATTCTGGAACTTGAAAAGAGTTTTCCAGCGTGTCCAGAATATCCACCCATCTAGCGGAGTTGAAGGCATTCCCGACGTCGAGTGTCACCCACAGGACGATCCGTCGCTTGGTGCGACTATATGCCTCTGCCTTTTGGACCGCGTTCACCACCTCTGCAATCGCATCAATGGTAGAACGTCCTGCTCTAAAGCCGTACTGCCGAGGACATAGGTCCCCAGCAGCACGAATCGCGTCAGTGAGTCTTCCCTTGATGAGTTTCTCTAGCACCTTCCCAGCCGTGTCTAGCATGCATAACGGGCGGTATGCAGACGGCGATTCGGGATTTCCCTTCCCCTTGCTGACCAGCACGAGCTCCGCCACCTTCCATCGTACCGGGAAAACCCCGTCCCGTAGGCAAGTGTTGAATGTGCTGAGCAGCAAGTCAGGACAATGGTGATAGACGAGCTGCAAAACCTCAGTTGGAACACCATCTGAACCTGGAGCCTTCCTCGCTTTCAGGGAGAGGACTGTCTCCTCCAGTTCCAGCTGTGTGAAGAGTGGGCACTCGACTGCTGTTTCACCATGGACAGCGTCAACACGGACGGGATGGGCGGGGAAGAGTCCCCGCACTATCGCGTCCATCTTTTCCGCGTCATGCATACAAGGCTTCCGTAGGGCACCAAGTTTCCCCATGACCAGCTTGTAGCCAAAGCCCCACGGATCCCTATTTACATCGTCCACGAGGTCTTGCCAGCATCGGGCCTTGCTCTTGTTAATAAGCCTGCGAAGATATATTGATATTGGAGAAAGTATGAAAAACGGCCATTTTCCAGCAACGCACTCCTTGCAACCGTATCGTTGTAGTGAAGATCTTTAATTTTTTTATGTTCCTGAGTACAATAACAGCGCGATTTGCATATTCAGGCATTTCCGACTCCCGTTTCCGATGGTTTTACAGCTGTATGGTTCCGGAATCAAAAGTACCCCAAGCACACGGAAAAAAAGAATTTACTCAACTAGTTTTGTATATCTAATTATAGCTGAACTTATGTTGCAGTTAACAAAAGTTAGACTGAAACAGGAAAGTTAGTTTAGTTGTGTGTACAAAATAAATTTTGTTAAAAGCGTTTTTGTTAAAATCAAACGAAATTTTTGTTGCAATTTACTAAACTGTTTTGTAAAAGACATAGCTTGGCTGTGAATACAAAACTGCTGATATGTTAAGAATCAGTTTGGCTATATATTACAGAAAACTTTGATTGTCATACGCCAAAGAGTTAAACTGGAACTGCGAAATAAGTTTAGGTACGTGTACAAAATAAATTTTGTTAGAAGCGTATTTGCTAAAATCAAACAAAGTTTTTGTTGCAATTTACTAAACTGTTTTGTAAATGACGTAGTTTGGCTATGAATACAAAACTGCTAATATGTTAAGAATTAGTTTGGTTACCATACGCCAAATAGTTTGAGCATCATATGTACTCAAATTTAAATAATCCTATCATGCCGAATGTCTATGCTAAGCGGCGGTCATACTATGTTGGTTAACCTACCGCTGGGCACTGCTGGTTGCACGAGTCGAGCGATTTAACAGCGGCAGGTGACCGGTAAACCTACCTAGTGTGACTGTCGCCTAACGATCACGACGAAGCGACGGCATGGTGTTTGAACGCGAAGTTGTCGTTTCAGTTGAGTTGTGAAAACAGGCAACATAAGTTCGCGTACGTGGAGTTTTAAAGTGAATTGAATTGAATTTAATGGCGAAAAAATCAGTAGGCGATTATTTGCAGAGTTGGGGCCTTGGCCAGTATGTGGAAGTGTTTGCAGGAAAGTAAAATATTAGTGTTTCATGTGAGTGAAAAATATTGTGCATTGTGTCGCGTGTGTAAAGTTTAACATAATGTATATCCGCAAAAATACATTCTATCGGTCGTCGCATTTTAGTTGCCATATTGATTGTTTTTCCGGCAAGATTACGGTTATTTGATTCCGCGTGTTGAGAGGAATCATGTTTGTTTTGGACATTTGTGCGTAATGTCCTTAGTTTGTGAAAAAAGTTGAGGATAAAGTTAGAATTTCGTTCATCTAAAAATGTCAAATCGCCATCGCTGCTCTCAAATGAAGTGGTGACTGTATAGTGTATACGATTTTTATATGAACAAAATTGTGATTTAATCCTTCATTTTCCCGAAAACTAAGAAGATTTCGCACAAATGTCTAGAACAAACATGATTCCTCTCACCTAACTGGATCAAATTTCATCTCAATTACGCTTTGTCCATGTAATCACGATATCCCCATTTTTCCGCGTAGTCATAGTGAGTTAATTTTGAATAGATTATCTTAATGATTTCGTCAAATATTGTTTCTTTTGCGGATTTCCTTGTTCCCTGAGTGTGTGCAAATTGTGAATGTATGCTCAACACTAAAATATTCACAAACTCTGGGGACAAGGAAATTAGTAAAAAATCCGATATTTGATGAAAACGTTAAGATAGTTTCTTCCACAGAAATTCGCTATAGGCCAGTTTATGCTGTAAGTTAGCGATCGTTTAAATAGTTGAAATCTAAAGATTTCAGTGAATCGGGATAACCTGTATTCAACACATATTGCTTCCGGGTTTTTCTTCAAATTTCATTGAAACGCGTAGTAATGAAAATTTAAAAACCTATCGTGACCACCAAGAAGCCCGAAGGTAAATTCAATAAAACACCGAAATAACATGTGTGGAAGACTTTCATAGGTTAGCCCAATTTACTGAGATCTCAAGAAAAATCGCGGAAAACCATCAATATGACGGCTAAAATGCGGCGACCGATGAAATGTATATGCTCGTACAATATGTCAAACTGTACACGAGCGTTCAAGGTTTTTATTAAAAGGCTTTTATGACGTCTTTTATTCATCCAATTCTTTGGGAAATGTCATTTTTAGTGTTTTGTGCTTCATACAAAACCCTATTGAAATCTATCCGTCCGCCCTTGTGTCATAGCAGTTTTTCTCGGAAACTAAAGAAGCTACAGTTATAAAACTTTGTGGAAAGGTCGAAAGTGATGACCTCTTAAAAGTTCGAGAGTTAGAAAATTTTTTGGATGTTTTTACGAGGGGCTCGCTATAGAAGGGGGTGACCCTTAAAAAAATGTGTGCTGGGGCACGTAGTAGAAGTGCGACTTCAACGGATAAGTGGAGAAACGAATCGCAACATAATTTTTACTTGAATTTTTACGGGCAGATTTTCAAATTAGACAAGTACATTAACAATCAGCCCCTAAAACTTCGATTCGTTTTCCCACTTGTCCGATGAAGTTTCAATTCTACGATGTGTTCCAGCACACATTTTTTTCACAGGTTGACTCCAAATTATGGTTTGGTTAGGTAATTGTAGGTACGTTTGAATGAATGCCTTTTTTATTTTTTTTATTTTATTAAATAAAATAACTGAATTCAATCGGGGACCAAAAAAAACCCTATTGAAATCTGCAATTGATACATATTTACGGAAGTTATATAGCCATTTGAATTTCTCATACAACAACTACATGGGATTTTCCGATCATAAGGGTTTAGTTTTGATTCCATCTTGTCGAAATTTTCAGAAAAGATGCATAGCATAAATACCTTTTATAAAACATTCAATCTATAATGTTAATAGTATCGCAACAAAATGGCCGCCTCTTAAAATAAAGTTATGTTTGTTTTTTCACATAAAGCAAAGATTAAATATGCATATCATGGAAGCATTTCTTGAGGTTATTCGTTATTGGCGAATGCATATCGTAGCAATGCAATAACTTCAAACACTTTTATATATTACTTAGCTCTAATGAGACTTCTGCTCTTGGTAAGAGTATATAAGTCTGTGTGGACCTAGCACGTTTTTGATTCGATTCGGATCGATGT
>OZ017740.1:212358942-212476442 GCA_963969285.1 Odontomyia ornata
TGTCTCGCAAGATTGAGAAGGTATTTAATGAAATGCTTTCTTCCCTCCAAGAAGGTTCTGACATAGTTGAATATAAGGAACACCTTCTACCCGCTATTCAAACACCAATAAATGCATTTGAAACAGAACATAAGCGATTTCAATATTTTGAATCAGAGGGAACTTACATTCCACCAAAGCAGATAGTTATAGGTGAAAGAACGTGTAGCATTACTAAACATGGTGGAATTGTTATTGAGTCAGTATAATGCACGGAGCAATTAATTGCACTAAGATTCGTCTTTCAAAAATATTTTTCTCTGGATGGTGTTTTACATGAAACATTAAATTTTATTCATAATTTGCTACAAATACGTAAGCAAGTACCTGTGAGAAATTTTATTCAAGGAAGCTTTTGGTTAAAAGAAGCGAAAAACAATAATGACAGATTAGTTTTCCCACTATTTATGTTTTTTGACGATTATGAAAGTGGAAATATTTTGGGTAGTCATTCCGGCATTCATAAGTTGGGGGTAGCCTATGTATCTATAGGTTGTATGCCTCCTCATCGTACATCTGCTTTAAATAATATCTTCTTAGCTCTGCTATTTCATTCATATGACAGAACCGAATTTGGAAGTAACGTTATTTTTCAACCTTTAATAGAAGAGTTTAACTTTTTATCAGAACACGGAGTGCAAATAGATACCCCGTCATTTAAGGGTACATTATATTTTAAGGCTAGCTCTGATTATTGGAGATAATCTCGGTATACATTCTATCATTGGCTTTAATGAATCATTTTCATCTAATTATTCTTGCCGTATTTGCAATGTGAATAGAGAAATATTAAAAAACAATGTTATGAGGATGCAACACTTCTTCGCAACGCAATAGAGTACAATACACAGATATCAAAAACGAGCGCTATCGGCAAGGGTATTAAAGAAAAATGCGTTTGACTGTCTGTTCATAATTTTAGTTTATTTGATCAAGTGGGGGTGGACCTAAAGCATGACATCCTGGAAGGAGTAGCTAAGTACATTATCTCTTTTCTATTATTGAAATATACGCGGGATTTGAAGTTTTTTTCTTTACAAATTCTAAATGATCTGATATCATGTTTTGATTTTGGTCCCGACAAAGATAATAAACCTTGTCTTTTGAGTATGGAACATATTTACAATGGTCATATTCGATTCTCTGCTGCAGAAATGTTTACATTCGTTCGTTATTTCGTTATTTTATTCCTAGTGGCGAAGAATATTGGAATATGTATCTTGTTTTGAGAAAAGTTTTAGACAAGGTAACATCTTCATACGTTGATAAAGATAGTTGTGAGTTATTAAAATGCTTGATAGCTGAACTAAACCAACTTTACATTTCATTAACTGGGCAACACTTGAAGCCGAAATTTCATTTTCTTATTCATTACCCAGCAATGATGTTAAAATTAGGTCCTCTAATAAATTTTTGGTCCATGCGATATGAGTCAAAACATAGATTATCCGAAATTGCTGCTCGAGCTTCATTTAATAGACGCAATATTACGCTGACACTTGCCACTAAACATCAATTGCAACTTAATGAAATATTTTTGAAAGGCTATCTGGGAAAGACAACTAGTGTTGGCCCTTCAAAACGCATGACTAGTCAGAAGCGTGATGAAGTTCTAACTTCTTTAAATTTGAGCTCTGATGGCCCTCTAACACAAGTTAAATGGGCCAACATCAAAGGAGCACAATACAAATTAGGGACCATTATTGTTAGAGATATAGGATCCTTGGATAAAGTTAATTTTATGTCTATTAAAAATATTTTCGTTTACGATATTGATAGCGCTATTTTTGAGTGTGATTTAATTTCTACGGTTGGTTTCGAAGGTCACTTACATTGTTTTGAGGTAAAATTACCAACAATCAATAGTAAAATATTTACATTTCACGATTACTTAATATGTCATGTTCCGTCCCATTTAACTGTTGCGTCAGATGGAAAAAATATGTAACACAGAGAACACAACTGTGAATTGAATTGATGGTTGATAGTGTGTGTATTTTAAAGGTGAAAAGTTGAAAAATAACATTATTTCTAAATTCAGTTCTTTGACGTTATCTTGATAGTTCAGTTTTTTGAGTTATGCCACTCTTTAAGCGGGGGTGCGATAAAGACTCAATAATAATTCCACCATGTTTATTCTGTATTACTTGTTATATTACAATATTAATGAATTTAGTACTTATTCAATGAAATAATTTACTTTAATTCATGAATTTATATGTGTAATTGAATTCGAACGCATATTATGTTGTAAAATATTTTCATAGCACAGTTATCATACCATATAATAAAGATCACTCACATTGTTTTGAGCTATTTATAGTATATATATATATATATATATATATATATATATATATATATATATATATATATATATATATACATATATATATAGAGAGAGAGAGATTTTACAAAATTTTTATAGTTATTAGTTTACAAATATCAAAAACGTAAATTTTTTGAGTTTCTGATTTGCTGAAGCCAGCTTTACTACAGTTTCGTTATATTTTAAATTAAGAGATGGAATTTTTCATAACACTTTGTGCATTTAAATAAATTGAATTTAATTTAATTTACGAATTTATATGTGTTATTGAATTCAAAAGTATAATTCAAGAAAGAATTTAATTTAATTTTCAAATTCATATATGTAATTGAATTCAAATCTTGTGTTGAAAAACGTTCATAACACTGTACAAGTATATGCAATTAAATAAATTTAATTTAATTTACGAATTTATATATATTATTGAATTCAAATGTATAAAATGTTGTAAAGCATTGATTACTCTATTTATGCAATTTAATAAAGTATTGTGTTGTCAATATTAAAGTGCGTTTTTTCATTCTTTTATTTATTTATAAAATCATTTCGCTTAATACGCAGATCTATGTTAAGGAAAACAGATGGAGTTAGTGAAAAAACTAGAAACTTAGTAACATGTAAATTTACATATGGGCAACTTCAAAATACACTAAATAAAAGTAGTATTCTAACTTTTCAAAAACTGTGCTACAAAATAACAAATAACTAGAAGCACACGCATAACTAACCAGTTACTAGAAAATAACTGATTAACATGGAAAAATCAACTTTACATTATAGTAAAATCTTACTAAACAGTTTGAAGTAAATAACTAAATAAGCTCATAAAAATCAACTGAACAGTTAAATAATGCAGCAAAACAGTTTAATAGAATAAAGATAGATAGATAGCTTAAAACATCCAAAGAGCTTGTTACAATTAACTGAACGATTATAGAATCTACCAAAATAATTTTGCAAAATGTAAGTGAATGGAAAACTAAAATTCCTTCAGCAGTTTGTAAAATATTAGATAAGCGGTTTAACAAAGCGACAAAATTGTTTCGCAAAATGTTGCTAAATACAAAGCTAAAAACAAACAAACCGTTACATAATCTAGCAAAATATTATAGCTGAAATATTATAACAGTTTGTTCAAAATTAAACGAACGATTATATAATCTTCCAAAACAGTTTGTCTAATATTAGATAAACAGTTAAACAACTTCACAACATTATTTCGAAAATATAGCTAAATAGAAAGCTAACAATATGCTACTGTCTGCATAATCTAGCTAAATTGCTTGGCGAAATTTTACTAAACAGTTGACGAAGAAGTAACTATTTACTTTACAACAACAGCAAAGCAATTTAACAATAAGCAGCTTAAGTATCTACTTAGCTACAACAAAATAGATTAGCTACTGTAACGCAAGATATTGCAGTTGGTTTATAAACTGGTTTTGCAATATCTAACTAAAGTTTAGTAGAATTCTACTCCACGATAGCAACCAAAGTAGTTTTGTTCTGGCAGCCATCTGTTTGGGTGTCACAACTCTTCAGTAACTAGTACCAAATTTTTTTGTAAGTATTTACTAATTTTTTCTTTCCGTGTACGCACAAAACTGCGATCGCAGGTATCTCGAAGCTGCCTGAATGCACTTTTATTGAATTCTACTCATCACTAGCTTTCGTTTGACACCCCAAATATTGAAATTGGAAAAAAATTCAATAACGGACATTTTCCAGCAACGCACTCCTTGCAATCCGATCGTTTTCCGAGGAACTCCAGAATATCGTTGCAGGGAAGATCTTTGATTTTTTCATGTTCCTGAGTACAATAACAGCGCGATTTGCATATTCAGGTCTTCCGACTCCCGTTTCCGATGACTTTATAGCTGTATGGTTTCGGAATCAAAAGTACGCCAACCACGCAAAAAACTGCGATTGCAGGCATCGCGAAGCTGCCTGAATGCACTTTTATTGAATTCTACTCATCACTAGCTTTCGTTTGACACCCCATATATTGAAATTGGAGAAAGTTCTAAAAACCGACATCTCGCAGCAACGCACTCCTTGCAAACCGATCGTTTTCCGAGGAACTCCAGAGTATCGTTGCAGTGAAGATCTTTAATTTTTTAAGTTCCTGAGTACAAAAACAGCACGATTTGCATATTCAGGCACTTCCGACTCCCGTTTGCGATGATTTTACAGCTGTATGGTTCCGGAATCAAAAGTACCCCAACCACGCAAAAAACTGCAATTGCAGGTATCGCGAAGCTGCCTGAATGCACTTTTATTGAATTCTTCTCATCACAAGCTTTCGTTTGACACCCCATATATTGGCATTGGAGAAAGTTCTAAAAACGGACATTTTCCATCAACGCACTCCTTGCAAACCGATCGTTTTCCGAGGAACTCCAGAGCACGTTGTACTGAAGATCTTTAATTTTTCAAGTTCCTGGGTACAATAACAGCACGATTTGCATATTCAGGCACTTCCGACTCTCGTTTCCAATGATTTTACAGCTGTATGGTTCCGGAATCAAAAGTACCCCAACCACGCAAAAAACTGCAATTGCAGGTATCATGAAGCTGCCTGAATGCACTTTTATTGAATTCTACTCATCACTAGCTTTCGTTTGACACCCCATACATTGCAATTGGAGAAAGTTCTAAAAACGGACATTTTCCAGCAACGCACTCCTTGCAAACCGATCGTTTTCCGAGGAACTCCAGAATATCGTTGTGGTGAAGATCTTTAATTTTTTTATGTTCCTGAGTACAATAACAGCGCGACTTGCATATTCAGGCACTTCCGACTCCCGTTTCCGATGATTTTACAGCTGTATGGTTTCGGAATCAAAAGTACCCCAACAACGCAAAAAACTGCGATTGCAGGTAACGCGAAGCTGCCAGAATGCACTTTCATTGAATTCTACTCATTACTAGCTTTCATTTGACACCCCATGTATTGAAATTGGAGAAAGTATGAAAAACGGCCATTTTCCAGCAACGCACTCCTTGCAATCCGACCGTTTTCCAAGGAACTCCAGAATATCGCTGTAGTGAAGATCTTTAATTTTTTTATGTTCCTGGGTACAATAACAGCGCGACTTGCATATTCAGGCACTTCCGACTCCCGTTTCCGATGATTTTACAGCTGTATGGTTCCGGAATCAAAAGTACCCCAACCAAGCAAAAAACTGCGATTGCAGGAAACGCGAAGCTGCCTGAATGCACTTTTGTTGAATTCTACTCATCACAAGCTTTCGTTTGACACCCCATACATTGAAATTGGAGAAAGTATGAAACACAGCCATTTTCCAGCAACGCACTCCTCGCAATCCGATCGTTTTCCGAGGAACTCCAGAATATCGTTGTGGTGAAGATCTTTAATTTTTTTATGTTCCTGAGTACAATAACAGCGGGATTTGCTAATTCAGGCACTTCCGACTCCCGTTTCCAATGATTTTACAGCTGTATGGTTTCGGAATCAAAACTACCCCAACCACGCAAAAAACTGCAATTGCAGGTATCGCGAAGCTGCCTGAATGCACTTTTCTTGAATTCTACTCATCACTAGCTTTCGTTTGACACCCCATATATTGAAATTGGAGAAAGTTCTAAAAACCGACATTTTCCAGCAACGCACTCCTTGCAATCCGATCGTTTTCCGAGGAACTCCAGAATATCGTGGTAGTGAAGAACTTTAATTTTTTTATGTTCCTGAGTACAATAACAGCGCGATTTGCATATTCAGGCACTTCCGACTCCCGTTTGCGATGATTTTACAGCTGCATGGTTTCGGAATCAAAACTACCGCAACCACGCAAAAAACTGCAATTCCAGGTATCGCGAAGCTGCCTGAATGCACTTTTCTTGAATTCTACTCATCACTAGCCTTCGTTTGACACCCCATATATTGAAATTGGAGAAAAAAACGGACATTTTCCATTAACGCACTCCTTGAAACCGATCGTTTTCCGAGAAACTCCAGAGTATCGTTGTAGTGAAGAACTTTAATTTTTTTATATTCCTGAGTACAATAACAGCGCGATTTGCATATTCAGGCACTTCCGACTCCCGTTTCCGATGATTTTACAGCTGTATGGTTCCGGAATCAAAAGTACCCCAACGACGCAAAAAACTGCAATTCCAGGTATCGCGAAGCTGCCTGAATGCACTTTTCTTGAATTCTACTCATCACTAGCTTTCGATTGACACCCCATACATTGATATTGGAGAAAGTATGAAAAACGGCCATTTTCCAGCAACGCACTCCTTGCAATCCGATCGTTTTCCGAGGAACTCCAGAATATCGTGGTAGTGAAGAACTTTAATTTTTTTATGTTCCTGAGTACAATAACAGCGCGATTTGCATATTCAGGCACTTCCGACTCCCGTTTGCGATGATTTTACAGCTGCATGGTTTCGGAATCAAAACTACCGCAACCACGCAAAAAACTGCAATTCCAGGTATCGCGAAGCTGCCTGAATGCACTTTTCTTGAATTCTACTCATCACTAGCCTTCGTTTGACACCCCATATATTGAAATTGGAGAAAAAAACGGACATTTTCCATCAACGCACTCCTTGAAACCGATCGTTTTCCGAGAAACTCCAGAGTATCGTTGTAGTGAAGAACTTTAATTTTTTTATATTCCTGAGTACAATAACAGCGCGATTTGCATATTCAGGCACTTCCGACTCCCGTTTCCGATGATTTTACAGCTGTATGGTTCCGGAATCAAAAGTACCCCAACGACGCAAAAAACTGCAATTGCAGGCATTGCGAAGCTGCGTGAATGCACTTTTATTAAATTCTACTCATCACTAGCTTTCTTCTGATACCCCATATATTGAAATTGGAGAAAGTATGAACAACGGCCATTTTCCAGCAACGCACTCCTTGCAAACCGATCGTTTTCCGAGGAACTCCAGAATATCGTTGTAGTGAAGATCTTTAATTTTTCAAGTTCCTGAGTACAATAACAGCGCGGTTTGCATATTCAGGCACTTCCGACTCCCGTTTCCGATGATTTTACAGCTGTATGGTTCCGGAATCAAAAGTACCCCAACCACGCAAAAAACTGCAATTCCAGGTATCGCGAAGCTGCCTGAATGCATTTTTCTTGAATTCTACTCATCACTAGCTTTCATTTGACACCCCATATATTGAAATTGGAGAAAGTATGAAAAACGGACATTTTCGAGCAACGCACTCCTTGCAATCCGACCGTTTTCCAGGGAACTCCAAAATATCGCTGTAGTGAAGATCTTTAATTTTTTTATGTTCCTGAGTACAATAACAGCGCGACTTGCATAGTCAGGCAGATCCAACTCCCGTTTCCGATGATTTTACAGCTGTATGGTTTCGGAATCTAAAGTACCCCAACCACGCAAAAAACTGCAATTGCAGGCATCGCGAAGCTGCCTGAATGCACTTTCATTGAATTCTCCTCATCACTAGCTTTCGTTTGACACCTCATTTATTGAAATTTGAGAAAGTATGAAAAACGGCCATTTCCCAGCAACGCACTCCTTACAATCCGATCGTTTTCCGAGGAACTCCAGAATATCGTTGTAGTGAAGATCTTTAATTTTTTATATTCCTGAGTGCAATAACAGGGCGATTTGCATATTCAGGCACTTCCGACTCCCGTTTGCGATGATTTTACAGCTGTATGGTTCCGGAATCAAAAGTACCCCAACCACGCAAAAAACTGCGATTGCAGGTATCGCGAAGCTGCCTGAATGCACTTTTCTTGAATTCTACTCATCACTAGCTTTCGTTTGACACCCCATACATTGAAATTGGAGAAAGTATGAAAAACGGCCATCTTCCAGCAACGCACTCCTTGCAATCCGATCGTTTTCCGAGGAACACCAGAATATCGTTGTAGTGAAGATCTTTAATTTTTCAAGTTCCTGGGTACAATAACAGCACGATTTGCATATTCAGGCACTTCCGACTCCCGTTTGCGATGATTTTACAGCTGTATGGTTCCGGAATCAAAAGTACCCCAACCACGCAAAAAACTGCAATTCCAGGTATCGCGAAGCTGCCTGAATGCACTTTTCTTGAATTCTACTCATCACTAGCTTTCGATTGACACCCCATACATTGATATTGGAGAAAGTATGAAAAACGGCCATTTTCCAGCAACGCACTCCTTGCAATCCGATCGTTTTCCGAGGAACTCCAGAATATCGTGGTAGTGAAGAACTTTAATTTTTTTATGTTCCTGAGTACAATAACAGCGCGATTTGCATATTCAGGCACTTCCGACTCCCGTTTGCGATGATTTTACAGCTGCATGGTTTCGGAATCAAAACTACCGCAACCACGCAAAAAACTGCAATTCCAGGTATCGCGAAGCTGCCTGAATGCACTTTTCTTGAATTCTACTCATCACTAGCCTTCGTTTGACACCCCATATATTGAAATTGGAGAAAAAAACGGACATTTTCCATCAACGCACTCCTTGAAACCGATCGTTTTCCGAGAAACTCCAGAGTATCGTTGTAGTGAAGAACTTTAATTTTTTTATATTCCTGAGTACAATAACAGCGCGATTTGCATATTCAGGCACTTCCGACTCGCGTTTCCGATGATTTTACAGCTGTATGGTTCCGGAATCAAAAGTACCCCAACGACGCAAAAAACTGCAATTGCAGGCATTGCGAAGCTGCGTGAATGCACTTTTATTAAATTCTACTCATCACTAGCTTTCTTCTGATACCCCATATATTGAAATTGGAGAAAGTATGAACAACGGCCATTTTCCAGCAACGCACTCCTTGCAAACCGATCGTTTTCCGAGGAACTCCAGAATATCGTTGTAGTGAAGATCTTTAATTTTTCAAGTTCCTGAGTACAATAACAGCGCGGTTTGCATATTCAGGCACTTCCGACTCCCGTTTCCGATGATTTTACAGCTGTATGGTTCCGGAATCAAAAGTACCCCAACCACGCAAAAAACTGCAATTCCAGGTATCGCGAAGCTGCCTGAATGCACTTTTATTGAATTCTACTCATCACTAGCTTTCGATTGACACCCCATACATTGATATTGGAGAAAGTATGAAAAACGGCCATTTTCCAGCAACGCACTCCTTGCATTCCGATCGTTTTCCGAGGAACTCCAGAATATCGTTGTTGCGAAGATCTTTAATTTTTTTATGTTCCGAAGTACAATAACACCGCGATTTGCATATGCAGGCACTTCCGACTCCCGTTTCCGATGATTTTACAGCTGTATGGTTTCGGAATCAAAAGTACCCCAACCACGCAAAAAATTGCTATTGCAGGCATCGCGAAGCTGCCTGAATGCACTTTGATTGAATTCTACTCATCACTAGCTTTCGTTTGACACCCCATACATTGAAATTGGAGAAAGTATGAAAAACGGCCATCTTCCAGCAACGCACTCCTTGCAATCCGATCGTTTTTCGAGGAACTCCAGAATATCGTTGTAGTGAAGTTCTTGAATTTTTAGGTAAATTTCTCGAGAGAAATTTACCTATTGCGGAGAGCATCATATATATATATATATATATATATATATATATATATATATATATATATATATATATATATATATATATATATATATATATATGGGATATAACGAAATTTGTGACCACGATAGAGGTTGCAATTTTGCTTCGATTTTCACCAAATTTTCAGGAAAGGTGTATTGGGTAATTATCTCGGTTAAGTTCGTGAACCAGCTATATCGGACGGGCAAAAACAAAATGGCGGCCATTTTAGACGAAAAATCGTGATTTCTATTCTGACCAAAGTATAGCTCCGATCTGGATGAAAATTGGTATAAAGGTTCATTGATGTATGCGATGAACTTCACAATAAAAAATCCAAAGTCGGTACGGCAGAAACAAAATGGCGGCCGCTCAAAGGTCGAAAAACGTGCAAAATTTTGTTGCTGTAATAGTGGTCAAAGCTGTCAACAGATTTTCATGAAATTTGGTAACTTGAAAGAAATTATAAGTATCTAAAGAATCGCGTGAAAAAACTGGAGGTCAGGTTGCAAAAAACGAAATGGCGGCCAGTTGAAGGGCGAAATTTCAAAGGCTTTTTAAAGACGCAATTTTAATCCGACATATATGAAATTCGGTTTCAAGATAGACATTTTTTAGGCCTACAGTCTTTGATATTTTGGTGATCACGCATGAGCGAATTTCAAAATGGCGGCCGTTTAAATATGCGTTTTTCCAGGTTTTTATGGCCCTCTAGCGGTCACATTTTCCAGCGGATTTTGACGAAACTTGAGATTATGGATATCTGTCTTATGTTCTGGTATTATGCAGGAAATTATTAAAATTGAATGAAAAATAAAAAAGTCGAAAATTTAAAGCCTAATATTTTTAGCTGCCATTTTCTTTAAAAATTGAATTATTTTGCCCTGTCTAGAGTGAAACTCCTACTTGAACGAGATAGTATATTGATTGATGAGTTCCTAGCATACAAAGATTTAAAATAATCCAAAATAAAATGCATGCATTCAAAATGGCGGCCCCCAAAGGTCAGAAGGCAAGCGCAATTCGCTATTTTAGTGCCAACTGAAATAATGAATATTTTTCATGGAAACGTTTTAAATGACTTTACTTGATAGAATTTATAAACCAGACCATTTTTAAGATATTGTAAAATCTTTTTAACAATCCCCTTAAAAAATTATAAAATCGCGACTTGTCTGTCCGTCCGTCCGTTTGTTCGTGCGTCAAAACAAGTTTTCTCGCAAACCACATGAGCTAGAATGAGGAAATTTTCTACGTAGGTCAAAAGTGGTGCCTCTTGAAATTTGCAGTGCAAGAAAATATTTTAAGGTATTTTAAGGGGGGTCTCCCCATACAGGGGGGTCTCCCCATACAGGGGGGTCTCCCCATACAGGGGGGTGGCATACAATTTTTTTTATTTCTGTAGCAGCCAAGATTCTCAACAGATTCCGTTGAAACTTGAAATTATAAGTTATTAACGCAAGTTAATTTAATTTAATTATGCAAATCGAATGACAAATAAAAAAGTCGAAAATTTACGGCTTAATATTTTTAGCAGCCGATTTCAATAAAAATTGAAATGACGGCCCTCATAGTTCAGAAAAAAATTGAAAATGTATATATTAATGGCAACGCAAGTGCTGATTAAACTTTCATGGAAATCTTTTGAAATTAACTATTCGAGCTATTTAAGCCTTTGTGTGGTTACCACTGTGAACTGTGTCAACAGCAAATACGAGAAGGGCGAAACCGGTATTTATATGTTTACAACAATTTATTATCCGCCGATTTTCAATATGTAATCCATACGTATGCAACTCAATTTAATTAGCAAAATATTTGCGCCCCGATAAAAGGTCTCTAAGAACGAACGTGGCCAGATTTTTTGAATGTTAATAAATACCCATGTGGTACTACGAAAATTGCAGAAAGAAGTTGAGTAGTAGGCAAGCAAAATTTTTTTTCGAAGCTTTATGCTACATACGAGAAATTTACCTTTCCGGCTGGTGCTGCCAACGGGGATTTTTTTTATGTTCCTGAGTACAATAACAGCGCGATTTGCATACTCAGGCACTTCCGACCCCCGTTTCCGATGATTTTACAGCTGTACGGTTTCGGAATCAAAAGTACCCCAAACACGCAAAAAACTGCAATTGCAGGTAATGCGAAGCTGCCTGAATGTATTTTTATTGAATTCTACTCATCACTAGCTTTCGTTTGACATCCCATACATTGAAATTGGGAGAGTATGAAAAACGGCAATTTTCCAGCAACGCACTCCTTGCAATCCGATCGTTTTCCGAGGAACTCCAGAATATCGTTGTAGTGAAGATCTTTAATTTTTTGTGTTCCTGAGTACAATAACAACGCGATTTGCATATTCAGGCACTTCCGACTCCCAATTCCGATGATTTTACAGCTGTATGGTTTCGGAATCAAAAATACCCCAACCACGCAAAAAGCTGCAATTGCAGGTATCGCGAGGCTGACTGAATGCACTTTTATTGAATTCTACTCATCACAAGCTTTCGTTTGACACCCCATACATTGAAATTGGAAAAAGTTTGAAAAACGGCCATTTGCCAGCAACGCATTCCTTGCAATCCGATCGTTTCACGAGGAACTCCAGAATATCATTGTAGTGAAGATCTTTAATTGATGAGAACTTTTCAAAACAGGTCTTAGTTTGGCAAAGTTTGATTCGAGGGCCGCACAGGGAGGGGAAATACACGAAAAATTTGGGTCCCCCCCCTCGCGATTGGACACCTGTGATCCAAAAAATCTGAAAAAAATCAGGGATGTAGACCTTGGTGAGTACAACAACAAGACTACGTTAGAAGTCGCAATTCCCTCAACTTTGTTAGTAATAGTATGATTTATCGATTTTACGTTTTCTTGAATGAAATCTTAACGGTATGATTAAATTCAATGAAATGCAGTTTACAGATGACTCTTTATTAAATTGATCTATTCTGAAAGTTTCATAAAGATTGAATCATATTTAGCGAAGTTATAGTGGTTTGAATTTTCCTGTATTACCATGGAACAATATGCGCTGCATTTATAACTATGGCAACATATGGCTATGGAACAACACACTACAGTTTTGCTAAATTTTCAGGAATGATAGGTGTCATATATATCTTTGAGAATCGGTTCAGCTAGTGGTATCAGTAATCGTAAAACAAAATAGTGGCTGTTTTAAATGCGAAGATTGAATAATTTTCAGTTATTTTTTCCCAACTTCAGCGTTTAAGGTGCATGCTTTGAACACCTGATTCAATTTAATGAATGACTGGAGGTGAGTACCTACAATTAATGCTCATAAGTGAAACAAGTCAAGAAGTCAAGAGAGAGCTCCTAGCAATAGGGCGTTGTAACCATTCTGTGATTCGAAAAAATTGGCCATTAATCGATGATAATAGTACAGGAGAATGGTCCCTGAAAAAAAAATTCATCAAACGTAGCCGATATAAGTATGAAATGAGAGTTTTCATTGGAGCTTTTCAAAACAGTTCTTAAACTGTGAGTTTTTGCTTAAGTGGGTGCACAGGGGGGAAATACATCAAAAATGTGTTTCCTCCCTCGCGAATGGACATCTGAAATTATTATCAAGGGAGATATTTATGAGTATAACAATAACAAAAACCTCAGAAGTCGAAATTCGTTTAACTTTTTTAATAAAAGTATGACCTTGGAATTTCATATTTTCTCCAATAAAATCGCTTTTGACATGTTTCTTGATTTGATTCGTTCTGGTGACTGCATTATGTAAATTGAATACAAAACCCTTTTGACATAAGCGTCGGTCTGTTTACCCAACTTGTTTTTTTATGGTCCTGAGTACAATAACAGCGCGATTCCCATATTCAGGCACTTCCGACTCCCGTTTCCGATGATTTTACAGCTGTATGATTTCGGAATCAAAAGTATCCCAACCACGAAAAAATGTGAAATTTTCGGTACCGCGAAGCTGCCTGAATGCACTTTTATTGAATTCTACTCATCACTGGCTTTCGTTTGACACCCTATATGTTGAAATTGGAGAAAGTATGAAAAACGGGCCTTTTTTCCAGCAACGCAGTCCTTGCAATCCGATCGTTTTCCGACAATTTCCAGAATATCGTTTTAGTATTAGGATATCGTTGTAGGGAAGTTCTTCAATTGTTTTATGTTCTTGAGTAAAATAACTGCGCGATTTTGATATTCTGGCACTCTCGTCTTCCAATTCCGATGATTTTACACCTGTATGGTTTCGGAAGCAAAAGTATCCCAACCACGCAAAAGAACAAATTGCAGGTATCGCGAAGCTGCTTGAAAGCAATATAATTGAATTCTACTCATCACTTGCCTTCGTTTGACACCCCATCTATTGAAATTGGAGGAAGTATGAAAAATGGCCATTTCTTCAGCAAAGCACTCCATGCAATCCGATCGTTCTCCGAGGAACTCCAGAATATCGTTGTAGTGAAGTTCTTCAATTGTTTTTACGTTCCTGAACAAAATAACAGCGCGATATTGATATTCAGGCACTTCCAACTCCCGTTTCCGATGATTTTAAGGCTGTATGGTTTCAGAATCAAAAGTAACCCAACCACGAAAAAACTGCAATTGCCGGTAGCGTGAAGCTGCTTGATCGCACTTAAATTGGATTCTTCTCATCTCTGGCTTTCGTTTGACGCATCAATTATTGAAATTGTAAAAAGTATGGTATGAGAAACAGCCATTTTTCCAGCAGCACACTCTTTGCAATCCAATCGTTTTCCGAGGAACTCCAGAATATTGTTGTAGTGAAGTTCTTCTATTGTTTTATGGTCCTGAGGACAATAACTGCACGATTTCGATATTCAGGCACTTTCGACTCCCGTTTCCGATGATTTTACAGCCGTATGGTTTCGGAACCTAAAGTATCCCAACCACGCAAAAAAGGCAATTTCAGGTATCGCGAAGCTGCCTGAATGCACTTTTATTGAATTCTCCTAATCACTGGCTTTCGTTTGACGCATCATGTATTCAAACTGGAGAAAGTATGAAAACGGCCATTTTTCCACCAACGCACTCCTTGCAATCCGATCGCTTTCCGAGAAACTCCAGAATATCGTTGTAGTGAAGTTCTTCAATTGTTTCTATGTTCTTGAGTAGAATAACTGAGCGATTTTGATATTCTGTTACTTTCGACTCCCATTTCGAATGATTTTACAGCTGTATGGTTTCGGAATTAAAAGTATCCCAATCACGCAAAAAGTGCAATTGCAGATATCGCAAAGCTGCCTGAATGCAATTTTATTGAATTCTACTCACCACAATGAAAATACATGAACAATACCTGAACTGAAATTGGAGAAAGTATGAAAAACGGCCATTTTTCCAGCAACGTACTCCTTGCAATCCAATCGTTTTCCAAGGAATTCCAGAATCTCGTTGCAGTTAAATTCTTCAATGTTTTTATGTTCCGGAGTAAAATAGACTGCACGATATTGGTATTCAGGCACTTCCGACCCCCGTTTTCGATGATTTTATAGCTGTATGGTTTCGGAATCAAAAGCATTCCAGCCACGCAAAAAACTGCATTTGCAGGTATCGCGAAGCTGCCTGAATGAACTTTAATTGAATTTTAGTCATCACTGGCTTTCGTTTGACATCCCATATACTGAAATTGGAGAAAGTATGAAAAACGGCCATTTCTCTAGCAACGCACTCCTTGCAATTCTATCGTCTTCCGACGAACTAAAGAATATCGTTGTAGTGAAGTTCTTCAATTTTTTATGTTCCTGAGTACCATAAGTGCGCGATTTTGGTATTCAGGCACTTCTGACTCCCGTTTTCGATGATTTTACAGCCGAACGGTTTCGGAATCAAAAGTATCCCAACCATGCAATAAGTGCATTTGCAGGTATCGGGAAGCTGCCTGAATTCACTTTTATTGAATTCTACTCATCACTGGCCTTCGTTTGACACCCCATGTATTGAAATTGGAGAAAGTATGAAAAGCGGCCATTTTTCCAGCAACGCAGTCCTCGCAATCTGATCGTTTTCCGAGGAACTCCAGAATATCGTTGTAGTGAAGTTCTTCGGTTCCTTTACGTTCCTGAGTAAATTAACAGCGCGATATTGATATTCAGGCACTTCCGACTACCGTTTCCGATGATTTTATAGCTGTATGGTTTCGGAATCAAAAGTACCCCAACCACGAAAAAAACTGCAATTGCAAGTATCGCGAAGCTGCCTGAATGCACTTTTATTGAATTTTACTCATCACTGGCTTTCGTTTGACACCCCATGTATTCAAATTGGAGAAAGTATGAACAACGGCCATTTTTCCAGCAACGCACTCCTTGCAATCCCATCGTTGTCCGACAATTTCCAGAATATCGTTTTAGTGAACTTCTTCAATATTTTATGTTCCTGCGTATAATAATAGCGTGATTTGCATATTCAGGCACTCCCGACTGCCGTTTCCGTAATTTTACAGCTGTATGGTTTCGGAATCAAAAGTATCCCAACCACGCAAAAAGTGCAATTGCAGGTATCGCGAAGCTGCCTGAATGCGCTTTTATTGAATTCTTCGCATCACTGGCCTTCGTTTGACACCCCATGTATTGATATTGGAGAAAGTATGAATAACGGCCATTTTTCCACCAACGCACTCCTTGCAATCCCAGCTCTTTCCGAGAAACTCCAGAATATCGTTGTAGTTAAGTTCTTCAATATTTTATGTTCCTGAGTACAATAACTGCGCGATATTGATATTTAGGCACTTCCGACTAGCGTGCCTGATGATTTTGCAGCTGTATGGTTTCGGAATCAAAAGAATCCCAACCAAGCAAAAAGCGCACTTGCAGGTATCGCGAAAATGCTTGAATGCACTTTTATTGAATTCTACTCATCACTGGCCTTCGTTTGACACCCCGTGTATTTAAATTGGAGAAAGTACGAAAAACGGCCATTTTTCCAGCAACGCACTCCTTGCAACCCGATCGTTCCTCGAGGAACTACAGAATATCCTTGTAGTGAAGTTCTTAAATTTTGTTATGTTCCTGAGTACAATAACTGGGCGATTTCTATATTCAGGCACTTCCGACTCCCGTGCCCGATGATTTTACAGCTGTATTGTTTCGGAATCGAAAGTATCCCAACTACGCAAAAAGTGCAATTACAGGTATCGCGAAGCTGCCTGGATGCACTTTTAGTGATTTCTACTCGTCACTGGACTTCGTTTGACACCCCATGTATTAAATTTGAAGAAAGTATCAAAAACGGCCATTCCTCCAGTAACGCACTCCTTGCAATCCGATCGTTTTCCGAGGAACTTCCAAACATCGTTGTGGTTAAGTTTTCCAATTGCTTTTGTCGTTCCTGAGTAAAATAACAGCGCGATTTGCATATTCAGGCACTTCCGACTGTCGTTTCCGATGATTTTACTGCTGTATGGTTTCGGAATCAAAAGTATCCCAACCACGCAGAAAACTGCAATTGCAGGTATCGGGAAGCTGTTTGAATACACTTATATTGAATTCTAGTCATCACTGGCCTTCGCTTGACACCCCATGTATTGAAATTGGAGAAAGTATGAAAAACGGCCATTTTTCCAGCAACGCATTCCTTGCAATCCGATTGTTTTCCGAGGAACTCCAGAATATCGTTGTAGTGAAGTTCTTCAATTGTTTTTACGTTCCTGTGTAAAATAACTGCGCGATATTGATATTCAGGCACTTCCAACTCCCGTTTTCATTGGTTTTACAGCGGTATGGTTTCGGAATCAAAAGTACCCCAACCACGCAAAAAACTACAAATGCAGATATCTCGAAGCTGCCTGAGTGCACTTTTATTGAATTCTACTCATCACTGGCCTTCGTTTGACACTCCATATAATGAAATTGGAGAAAGTATGAAAAACGGCCATTTCTCCAGCGACGCACTCCTTTTAATCCAATCGTTTTCCGAGGAGTTCCAGAATATCGTTGTAGTGAAATTCTTCAATTTCTTATGTTCCTGAGTACAATAACTGCGCGATTTTTATATTCATGCACTTCTGACTCGCGTTTCCGATGATTTTACAGCTGTATGGTTTCGGAATTAAAAGAATCCCAACCATGCAAAAAGTGCAACTGCAGGTATCGCGAAGCTACCTGAATACACTTTTATTGAATTCTACTCAACACTAGCTTTCGTTCGACACCCCATATATTGAAACTGGAGAAAGTATGAAAACGGCCATTTCTGTAGCAACGCAGTACATTAACTGCGCGATTTTGATATTCAGGCACTTTCGACTCCCGTGTCCGATAATTTTACAGCTGTATGGTTCCGGAATCAGAAGTATCCCAACCATACAACAAGGTGCAATTGCAGGTATCGCGAAGCTACCTGAATGCACTTTTCTTGAATTCTACTCATCACTGGCTTTCGTTTGACACCTCATATATTGAAATCGGAGAAAGTATGAAAACGGGCTTTTCTTCCAGCAACGCACTCCTTGCAATCCGATCGTTTTCCGAGGAACTACAGAATATCGTTGTAGTGAGTTTCTTCAATTGTTTTTACGTCTCTGAGTCAAATAACTGCGCGATATTGATATTCAGGCACTTCCGACGCCCGTGTCCGATGATTTTGCAGCTGTATGGTTTCGGAATCAAAAGTATCCCAACCATACAAAAAGGTGCAATTGCAGGTATCGCGAAGCTGCCTGAATGCAATTTTATTGAATTCTACTCATCACTGGCTTCCGTTCGACACCCCATATACTGAAATTGGAGAAAGTATGAAAACGGCCATTTCTCCAGCAACGCACTCCTTGCAATCCGATCGTCTTCCGGGGAACTCCAGAATATCGTTGTAGTTAAGTTCTTCAGTTTTTTTATGTTCCTGAGTACAATAACAGTGCGATTTGGATATACAGGCACTGCCGACTCCCGTTCCCGATGGTTTTACAGCTGAATTGTTTCGGAATCAAAAGTATCCCAACCACGCTAAAAGTGCAATTTCAGGTATTGCGAAGCTGCCTGAATGACATTTTATTGAATTGTACTCATCACTGGCTTTTGTTTGACCCCCCATATATTCGAATTGGAGAAAGTATGAAAACGGGCCTTTTTTCCAGCAACGCACTCCTTGCAATCCGATCGTTTTCCGAGGAACTCCCGAATATCATTTTTCTGTAGTTTTTCAATTGTTTTTACGTTCCTGAGTACAATAACTGCGCGATATTAATATTCAGGCACTTCCGACTCCCATTTCCGATGATTTTACAGCTGTATGGTTTCGGAATCAAAAGTATCCCAACCACGCAAAAGGTGCAATCGCAGGTATCGCGAAGCTGCCTGAATGCACTTTTATTGAATTCTACTCACCACCGGCTTTCGTTTGACACCCCATATATTGAAATTAGAGAAAGTGTGAAAAACGGCCATTTTTCCAGTAAGGCACTTCCTGCAATCCGATCGTTTTCCGAGAAACTGCAGAATATCGTTGTAGTGAAGTTCTTCAATTTTTTTATGTTCCTGAATACAATTACTGCGCGATTTCTTTATTCAGGCATTTGCGACTCCCGTTTCCGATGATTATCTAGCAGTATGGTTTCGGCAATTGCAAGTATCGCGAAGTGCCCTGAATGTACTTTGATGAAATAATTGAAAATATATTTCTACTTTGCAAGGAAAAGTCGTTTATTTCAGTATTAAGGTTCGATTAACATTTGTATGTCAAAGTCACAGAACGTAGAGAGTTGAAGTTGATAGGGAGCGGTCAAGCTCAGAAAAAGTCAAGACAGTGTTGAATAAAGGCGCGAAATTCAAATTATGATATTAACATACTCCTTGAATTCAAGCCTTATTTCATTAATTACATAATAACATACATGATATAGATTAATGATTATTTATGACAATGAGTTATGCAAATACATGCCAAGTTTAGACCTTATAAAATCCTTTTGTAAATATATCGGCAAACTGAGAGTCACTGGTTACAAACTTTAATGCAATTATTTTTAAAAAATATTTTTCCTTAATGAAGTGATATGTAATGTCAATGTGTTTGCACTTCTTGAGAAAGTTTATATTTTTAATAGCACTGATGGCACTTTGATTGTCTAAATGAAGACATATTGAGTCCTGTTTATATTCACTAATATCACTTAGCAATTGTTTCATCCACATTGCTTCTTTAGTGTCGGCACAAGCTGCCATGAACTCAGCTTCAGTTGTCGACAGAGCCACAGTTCGTTGTCTTTGACTCGACCAAGTCACGGCTGCCCCGTTCTTGAAGAAAACATAGCCAGTGACGGAACGACATGTGTCCAGATCGTTTGCATAGTCAGAATCGCTGTAGCCAATGACTTCAGAAGCTTCTGGTGTATGTGAGTAGCATAGCCCATACTTTTTAGAATCTTTTAAATATTTAAAGATCCGTTTGACTGCGTTCCAGTGACTCCGGTTGTAGCAATTGAGGAATCTGCTCACCAAACTGAGAGCGAACATTATGTCGGGCCGACTCACTGTAGCCAGATGCATAAGAGTGCCCACAGCTTCTCTGTATGGAACGTTCTTCTCGTACTCTCCATCTCCCTTCTGTAGCTTCATGTGAGGGTCGACTGGAATAGTATTAGGATTAGCATTATTCAGTTCAAATCTGTTTAATATTTGTTCTATGTATTTAGTCTGATGTATGAATATGCAGTTACTAAATCTTTCTATTTGCATTCCCACAAAATTACTTGGAGTTTTCAATATTTTAATCTCAAATATCTTTTTCAGTTCTCTTGTAAATTCATTCAATGCTGATTCACCACTTGAGAATAGGAGAACATCATCAACATAGAGACACAGATAGCATTTCTTCTTATTGACTTGACCAATGTACACACATTGATTGACTTTACTATTTAGAAAACCAAATCTTTTCAGTGTAGAGTTGAATTTGACATTCTTGCAGCGAGGGGCTTGTTTTAACCCGTATAGTGACTTGTTCAGTTTACATACCATATTTTCACCATGGTCCAACCCTTCTGGTGGAGTCATAAATATGGTCTCTTCAAGTTCCCCATAGAAGAAAGCTGTCTTGACGTCTAGTTGCATGATTTTGAGATTATTTTGTACAGCTACAGATAGTAACAATCGTATTGAATCATACCCAACTGTAGGAGCAAAAGTTTCTTGGTAATCAATACCGACAGTTTGTGCATATCCTTTTGCACATAGACGTGATTTATAACGTGGACCAGTTGATTCTTCTTTTATACGGGATACCCATTTGCATCCCATTGCTTTGGCATTTGGGGGTTTTTCTACCAATGTCCATGTGTTGTTCTTCTGTAGAGCATCCAGTTCTTCAGTGATGGATTTTCTCCATTTTTCTTTGTTTACCGATTTTATAGCTTCGGTGTAAGTCGTAGGCACATCTGACAGTACCTCTTCGTGATGACACAGGTAGGTATTTCTACGGAATCATCTAGGTTAGTCTTTTCCTTATTTTTCTTTCTTGGTCTCAGGGTGATTTTGCTGACTGGAGAACTATCAAGATCAATGCTGGTGTCCGGAATGTATTCACTATCTGAAGTAGACGGGTTTTCGCGTAGAGTGTCATTAGTACTTGTAGTTGAATCCATCTCTGATTCAAAGTTTTTACTATTAACTTCTTTTTTATTTGTTTTAGGTTTCTTCTCAGATATTTCTACAGGAACATACTCCCTCTTCACGGTAGATTCAAGGAATGTAGCATCTCGACTGTTTACCACTTTTCTTGTATTTGGTATTATGAATCGGTAGCCTTTGGTATGATCGCAGTATCCAATAAAGATCATCTTTTGTGCCTTTGGATCCCATTTCTTGTGTTTCCCTTTGGGCAAGTTTACCATAGCTTCACATCCGAATATACGCATATGGTTCACCTTTGGCTTTTCACCAGACTACATTTCTTCTGGCGTTTTAAAAGATAAGGATTTCGTTGGAGAACGATTGATCGCATGTGCCGCAGTATGTATGGCATAAGCCCAGTACATCTTGGGTAGATTGGCATTTAGGAGCATACACTTGGCTCTCTCTACTAGAGTTCTATTCATGCGTTCTGCTGTCCCATTTTGTTCAGGTGTGTACGGTATGGTCGTTTGATGTACCATGCCAGCGCCTTTTAAATAATCTGTCCGAAGGATTTTTATACGAGCACCCAGCTGGTTTTCGACTTCATTTCTGAATTCCTTGAACTTCTTCAGAGCGTCAGACTTGTTTCGGAGAAAGTACACGAACACCTTCTTTGAATAGTCGTCAAGAAATGTTATAAAATATCGGGCACCGCCCATAGGCTGCGTTTCCATTGGCCCACATACGTCGGAGTGAACCGTTTCAAGAAGATTTCTAGCCTTGGAGCCTTCACTTTTGAAAGGTAGTCTTGTTTGCTTGCCTTCTGTACATGTTACACATGTGATTGCTTGTGCTTTTATTGAGAAAACGACATGGTCAGTGTTTTCTGTTATCTTCCGTAGACTATTAAAATTCAGGTGTCCCATTCGTTGGTGCCACAGGTAAACGTCTGGTTCTTCGACATCAGACATGCATGCATAGCCTTTTCCTGGCATATTCAGCCGGTACATGTTGTTGATGACACTTGCTGTTGCTACTATCTCATTTCTTCTGTTCATAATAACACAGCCGGTTCTGTCAAATTTTACTTGGCCACCACTGCGAATAATTTGACTTACGGACAATAAATTTGTTGCGAGTTCGGGAACACATAATACTTTTGTAAAAAGCACCTTCTTGTTTTGACCTTCGTCGTCATAAACACCTAAGCTCACTTCTGCTGAGCATTGCACGGGTAATACTTTGTTGTCTGCGACTCTTATTTTCTGTATGGCAGGAGCCGTCACATTTTCAAGCATATTCTTATGTCTTGTCATGTGTGAGGATGCACCGGAATCCACGTACCAGGCGTCATCTTGGCTGGATGTTGCCACAAACACAGCAGCATAGGAAGAACTGCTTGTTTTTCGTTGAATATCCTTCGTCTTGGATTTGCAATTAGAGCTTTTATGGCTATACTTGCTACAAGAGTAGCACCTCGGACCCTTAGTTTGCTTCTTATAATTATTTTTAAATTTCTTAGTAACTGAGAACACTGTTGAGTCACTTTATGTTTGTCTAACGTCTTGCAATAGTTTTGATGTCACAGAGTCTGAGGTTATCTTCATGCCTGAGCTTACAATAGCAATTATCATTGGTTGATAGGATTCTGGTAGACCGGAGGGCAGCAGTGTACCCAGCCATCCGTCGTCTACTTGGAAACCAATGTTTCTGAGCTTGTGAGCAGTGCACATAATTTTGCTCACATATTCCTCTACGTTTTGACACGCACTAAGCGAGGTATTACAGAGATCACGCAGCAGCGCAACATGGCGTGCCAGCACAGAGTCATCAAATACTTTCGATAACTTGTCCCAAACTTGCTGGGCAGCGCTAGCCTCTTGTGTGTGCACATATATTATTGGGTCAACTAGTAGAATTATCTTAGTTTTTGCCTTTGTATCTCGTTTTGAGTCCTGACACCTGTGGCGGGTTCTATGCAGTCCCACAGCTCCTCATGCTGTAGATATGTTTTTACAGCAAATCGCCAGATTGCATAATTATCTCGACCGGTTGACTTTTCAATTAATGCCAATTGATTATTTGCTGCCATTTTTAAGAACTCTTAGTCCAGTTATCACGAAAAAACAGAGAAAACACTTTGCGATTGTTAAATTAGATGTCACGTTTTTGCGTTTTAGGTTGTGTTCACTATTTTCACTGTAATATTTATTCCACTGAAAGTTTTTGCACTGAATCTATTTTTGGGCTTTACTGGGCCCATAACCTGATGAAATAATTGAAAATATATTTCTACTTTGCAAGGAAAAGTCCTTTATTTCAGTATTAAGGCGCGATTAGCACTTGCATGTCAAAGTCACAGAACGTATTGAATTCTACTCATCACTGGCCTTTGTTTGACACCCCATGTATTGAAATTATAAAAAGTATGAAAAACGGCAATTTTTCCAGCAACGCACTCCTTGCAATCCGATCGTTTTCCGAGGAACTCCAGAATATCGTTGTAGTGACGTTCTTCAATCATTTTTACGTTCCTAAGTAAAATAACTGCGCGATTTTGATATTCAGGCACTTCCGACTCCCGTTTCCGATGATTTTGCAGCTGTATGGTTTCGGAATCAAAAGTATCCCAACCACGCGAAAGGCGCCATTGCAGGTATTGCAAAGCTGCCTGAATGCACTTTTATTGAATTCTACTCATCACTGGCCTTCGCATGAGACCCCATGTACTGAAATTGGAGAAAGTATGAAAAATTGCCATTTTCCAGCAACGCACTCCTTGCAATCCGATCGTTTCACGAGAAACACCAGACTATCGTTGAAGTTAAGTTCTTCAATTGTTTTTACGGTCCTGTGTAAAATAACGGCGCGATATTGATATTCAGGCACTTCCGACTCCCGTTTCCGATGGTTATACAGCTGTATGGTTTCGGAATCAAAAGTATCCCAACCACGAAAAAACTGCAACTGCAGGTATCGCGAAGCTGCCTGAATGCACTTTTATTGAATTCTACTCGTCGCTGGTTTTCGTTTGACACTCCATATACTGAAAATGGAGAAAGTATGGACAATGGCCATTTCTTCAGCGACGCACTCCTTTTAATCCAATCGTTTTCTGAGGAACTCCAGAATATAGTTGTATTAAAATTCTTCAATTTTTTATGTTCCTGAGTACAATAACAGCGCGATTTTGATATTCAGGCACTTCCGGCTCCCATGTCCGATGATTTTACAGCTGTATGGTTTCGGAATCAAAAGTACTCCAACCACGCAAAAAACTGCAATTGCAGGTAACGCGAAGCTGCCTGAATGAACATTTATTGAATTCTACTCATCACTAGCTTTCGTTTGACCCTCCATATATTGAAATTGGAGAAAGTATGAAAACGGCCTTTTTTCCAGCAACGCACTCCTTGCAATCCGATCGTTTTCCGAGGAATTCCAGGATATCGTTGTAATGTAGTTCTTCAATTGTTTTTACGTCCCTGAGTCAAATAAAGTAACTGCACGATATTGATATTCAGGCACTTTCGACTCCCGTTTCCGATGATTTTACAGCTGTATGGTTTCGGAATCGAAAGTATCCCAACCACGCGAAAAACTGCAATTGCAGGTATCGCGAAGCTGCGTGAATGCAATTTTATTGAATTCTACCTATCACTGGATTTTGTTTCACACCCCATATACTTAAATTGGATAAAGCATGAACAACGGCCATTTCTCCAGCAACGCACTCCTTGCAATCCGATCGTCTTTCGAGGAACTCCAGAATATAGTTGTGATGAAGTTCTTCAATTTTTTATGTTCTTGAGTACAATAACTGCGCGATTTTTATATTCAGGCACTTCCGACTGGCGTGTCCGATGATTTTACAGCTGTATGGTTTCGGAATCAAAAGTACCCTAGCAACGCAAAAAACTGCAATTGCAGGTATCGCACAGCTGCCTGAATGCAATTTTATTGAATTCTACTTATCACTGGCTTTCGTTTGACATCCCATATATTGAAATTGGAGAAAGTATGAATACGGGGTTTTTTACCAGCAACGCACTGTAGCAACTACGGAAGTCACCGCAGTTGCAGACATTAAGAATTAGCAGATTGGTGTGTAGCCCGCAATAGCATACTGGGGCCGGCTAGCACTCAGTCGTGTCGTGGGTCTTCCGGGACACCTTCTGCTCGTGCTGAGCCACCTTACATAAAATAACTAGCACAAAGGGGAAAGGATGGGAAAGGGGAGGTCACATTGAGAAATTAAAAATAATTGTTCTCTTAGGACATTATTGCCGTTTTTATTTCAAGTTATAATCTAAATCCAAAGTATACAAAAGAAAATCAGTTAAAACAAAACTACTTAAAAATCCCTTTCAAAATTTGAAACAATATAAAAAAAACAAGAATCTACCAACATAAAATAATTCATGATTATAGAGAATATGATAATCAAACTATTGGATAATGTATTGAAAAAAGGAAAAAAAGCTAAAATTGTACTCGTTTGTTTCCCCGTGGGGTCGCTGAAAATTAAATTGTAATTTAAAATCTCTAAACCAGAAAAAAAAAGAAAAACGTAACGGCCACTTTTATCCGAGCTAAATGATTCTTCCAAACTGTCTAATATCGGTAAATTTTCCTTTCGCTTTTAACTTCTAGTTAGTAATGCTTTCCTAAATTCATTCGTTTCACTTCTGATTTTTTGTTGTTTATCTTTTTTTTTCACTGAGGATCAAATCAAAACTTCTGACAACAATTTTGTCTTCCCGAAATCCAAATTAGCAAAATCTTTTTTTTTTTCTCTCGCACGATTTTCGTTTTCCCACACAATTTATGTAGCAACCACGGAAGTCACCGCAGTTGCAGACATTAAGAATAAGCAGAGAGGTATGTAGCCCGGGGTGGCATACTGAGGCCGGCTAGCACTCAGTCGTGTCGTGGTTCTTCCGGGATACCCTCTGCTCGTGCTGAGCCCCCTTACATAAAAACTAGCACAAAGAGAAAAGGATGGGAAAGGGAGAGGTCATTTTGAGCAATGAAAAATTTAAAAAACTTAGTAACACATTTTAAATTAATTTTAAACTAATTGTAAACTTCATTCATCAATATGGTATACTCGCAAACACGAAAACGTTAATTCCGGCACTTGGCCCTCTTCGAAACCCAACCAAACGGGTCCTTTTTTCTTACTTTTTCTGGTTTTTTTTTAAACGGAAGAATTACTCTCGCACTTCGTTCTATTTCAACTACGTCAATTTCACTAATTCAATCTTTTCCATATAGTTAGTATTGAGACAGTCCCGCACTTCAATTAGCAAAATAATTCTCAAACTTCAACTTCAAACTCTCACTAATTCAATCTTTCCCATATAGTTAGTATTGAGACAGTCCCGCACTTCAATTTGCAATATAATTTTCAAACATCAACTTGAATTCCCTTTTCCACTTTTCCTACTCTGATCCTCCGTCACTGAAGTCAATTTCCAAAACAAAAATTCCATCCTCCAAATTAAAAGATTCCTTCACTTTTACAATCCTTTCACTCTCCTCTTTTGTCACTAAAAACAGCCCAAAATACCATTTCCACGAAAAAAAAAAACCGAAAAAAAAACTCCCTCTTCTTTCCCAAATCAAAATCTGACTGCCCCAATCCTCACCATGCAATCCGATCCCGCAACCCAAACTATTTTCAAATTACCGCTGCCGCTGCCGCATCTGGGTAACGTAATCGAAGTTCATTACACTTCGATTCCGCTACCCACACATCTTTTGTTCCATATCGACAAACTCAATAGTATCCATTGTTTTACATATGGCAATTTGCACAATCCACATATACATTACGGAAGCTATTGGTTTTGCCGATACCCCAAAAAACGTGCTTCCCTGCGCCCGGGGGAACTTGAACCCAGAGTTCCAGCAGACCCTCAATCGAGAACTCACGACGCAGCTAATGGTGCCATGGATTGTCGATCTTCCATTCATCTCTTAAGCAACTTCAACGATGCATTTGGGCATGAGATTGAATTTTGTTAGTAGGGGAACGTGAATTAATTTCTGTTAGTATAAAAAATAAAATTTGTTAGTGGGAATAGAATTAGTTAGTATGAAGGACGGAATTAGGTTTTGTTGGGGACAAGGTATTGAATGAATTTTTAGTAGTGGGAATTAATCAAGGGAATGTTGATAGTGGGAAAATTGAAACTTTTAGTATGAATTATTTTTTTGTAATTGGAAATAAGGCAAAAGGGTAGGGTTGTGATGATGGAAAAATAAAAATTAAAGGGAAAATGGAAAAATTTTGATAAAATAAATTCACAGAGGAAAAGGTAAGAGTGCCCAAAGGAAGGTGGAAATGTTACGGCGGCAATTTGAAGTTGCGAATGGGAGAAAGTCGGTACGCTGGAATTCGCAACAGCACTCCTTGCAATCCGATCGTTTTGCGAGGAACTCCATAATATCGTTGTAATGAAGTTCTTCAATTTTTTTATGTTCCTGAGTACAATAACTCCGCGATTTTGATATTCAGGCACTTCGGACTACCATTTCCGATGATTTTGTAGCTGTATGGTTTCGGTATCAAAAGTATCCCAGCTACGCGAAAACGAGCAATTGCAGGTATTGCGAAGCTGCCTGAATGCACTTTTATTGGATTCTACCCGTCACTGGCTTTCGTTTGACACCCCGTATATTGAAATTGGAGAAAGTATCAACAACGGCCATTTTTTCAGCAACGCACTCCTTGCAATCCGATCGTTTCCCGAGGAACTCCAGAATATCGTTGTAGTGAAGTTTTTCAATTTAGGCAAATTTCTCGAGAGAAATTTACCTATTGCGTCATATATATATATAGATATATATATATATATATATATATATATATATATATATATATATATATATATATATATATATATATATATATATATATAAATATATATATAGATGTATACCTATATATATATATATATATATATATATATATATATATATATATATATATATATATATAGTATATATATATAAATATATATCTATATATATATATATATATATATATATATATATATATATATATATATATATATATTTATGTATATAGATATATATATACATATACATATATATGGGATATAACGAAATTTGTGACCAAGCTAAGGGTTGCAATTTTGCTCCGGTTTTCACCAAATTTTTAAGGAAAGGTGTATTGGTTTAATATATCGGTTAAGTTCGTAAACCAGCTTTATCGGCCAGGCAAGAACAAATTGGCGGCCATTTTAGACGAAAACTCCTGATTTCTGTTTGGACCAAAGTATAGCTCCGATTCGGATGAAATTCGGTACAAAGGTTCACTGATGTATGTGATGAATCTCACAATAAAACATCCAAAGTCGGTACGGCAGAAACAAAATAGCGGCCGCTCAAAGGTCGAAAAACGTGCAAAATTTTGTTGTTGTAATAGTGGTCAAAGCTCAACAGATTTTCATGAAATTCATCAGTTAAATAGAAATGATGAGTATATAAAGAATTACATGAACAAACTGGATGTCAGGTCACAAAAAACAAAATGGCGGCCAGTTGAAACTCAAAACTTCACAGGCTTCAAAATGTCGCAATTTTGATCCGACGTATATGAAACTAGGTTTAAAGATAGATCTACACACTTTGATATTTTGATGATCATGCATGTGCAAATTTCAAAATGGCGGCGGTTTAAATATGCATGTTTTACAGGTTTTTGTGGCGCTCGAGCGGTCATATTTTCCAGCGGATTTTGATGACACTTGAAATTATGGATTTCTGTACTATGTTCTTGTATTATGCAGAAAATTATTAAAATTGAATGAAAAATAAACAAGTCGAAAATTTAAAGCCTGATATTTTTAGCTGCCATTTTCATTAAAAATTGAATTATTTTGCCCTGTCTAGAGTGAAACTCCGATTTGAACGAGATTTGGCACATTGATTGATGAGGTCCTAGCACACAAAGATTTAAAATTGTCCAAAATCTAATGCCTGCATTCAAAACTGCGGCCCCCAAAGGTCAGGAGCGAGCGCAATGGGCTATTTTAGTAGCAACTGATATAATGAATTTTTTTCATGGAAACGTTTTAAATGACTTATCTTGAAAGTATTTATAAATCAGAATATTTTTTAAATATGGTAAAATATTTTTATTAATACCCTAAACAATTATAAAATCCCGACTTGTCTGTCTCTCCGTCGGTCCGTTTGTTCGTGCGTCATAAGTTTTCTCGCAAACCATATAAGCTAGAATGAGGAAATTTTCTACGTACGTCAAAAGTGGTGCCTCTTGAAATTTGCAGTGTAAGAAAATATTTTAAAGTGTTTAAAGCGGTTTCCCGATACAGGGGGGGGACATAAACATTTTTTTTATTTCTGTAGCCCTCTTGCAGCCACGTTCCTCAACATATTCCGATAAAACTTGGAATTATAAGCTATTAAGGCAAGTTAATTTAATTTAATTATGCGAATCGGATGACAAATAAAAAAAATTCGAAAGTTTACAGCTTAATATTTTAGCAGCCGTTTTCAATAAAAATTCAAATTGACGCCCCTAGTGGTTCAGAAAAGAATCGAAAATGTATATATTAATGGCAATGCAAGTGCTGATTAAACTTTTATGGAAATCTTTTGAAATTAACTATTTGAGCTATTTAAGCCGACAAGTTATCACCTTTGTGTGGTAACCACTATGAAATGTTTAAACAACAAATGTGAGAAGGGCGACACGAGTACAAATATGTTTATAACAATTTATTACCCGCCGATTTTGAATATGTGATCCATACGTGTGCAAATCAATTTAATTAGAAAAATATTTGCTTCTCTATGAAGGTTCTCCAAATACGAACGGCGGAAGATCCTTTCCGTTAATAAATACCCATGTAGTGCTACACAAATTCCAGTAAGAAGTCGAGTAGAAGGTGAGCCAAATTCTTTTTCGAAACCTTACGCTACATATGAAAAATTTACCTTTCCGGCTGGTGCTGCCGACGGGGATTTTTTTATGTTCTTGAGTACAATAACTGCGCGATTTTGATATTCAGGCACTTTCGACTCCCGTTTCCGATGAATTTACAGCTGTATGGTTTCGGATACCAACCACACAATAAGTGCAATTTCAGGTATCGCGAAGCTGCCTGAATGCACTTTTATGGAAGTCTAATCATCACTAGCTTTCGTTTGACACCCAATATATTGAAATTGGAGAACGTATGAAAACGGGCCTTTTTTCCAGCAACGCACTTCTTGCAATCCAATCGTTTTCCGAGGAACTCCAGAATCTCGTTGTAGTGTAGTTTTTCAATTGTTTTTACGCTCCTGAGTAAAATAACTGTGCAATTCTGATATTCAGGCACTTCCGACTCCCGTTTCCGATGATTTTACAGCTGTATGGTTTCGGAATCAGAAGTATCCCAACCACGCATAAAAGTGCAATTGCAGGTACCGCGAAGCGGCCTGAATTCAATTTTATTGAATTCTACTCATCACTGGCCTTCGTTTGACACCCCATATACTGAAATTGGAGAAAGTATGAAAAACGGCCATTTCTCCAGGAACGCACTACTTGCAATCCGATCGTCTTCCGAGGAACTCCAGAATATCGTTGTAGTGAAGTTCTTCAATTTTAGGTAAATTTCTCGCGAGAAATTTACCTATTGCGGAGAGTATCATATATATATATATATATATATATATATATATATATATATATATATATATATATATATATATATATATATATATATATATATATATATATGTATGTATGCATATATATATATATATATATATATATATATATATATATTTATCTGTATATATATACTATATATATGGGATATAACGAAATTTGTGACCACGCTAGAGTTTGCACTTTTGCTCCGATTTTCACCAAGTTTTCAGAAAAGGTGTGGTGGGTTAATATCTCGGTTTATTCGTGAACCAGCTATATCGGCCGGGCAAAAACAAAATGGCGGCCATTTTAGACGAAAAATCGTGATTTCTGTTCTGACTAAAGTATAGCTCCGATTTGGATCAAATTTGGTACAAAGGTTCACTGATGTTTGTGATGAATCTCACAATAAAACATCAAAGATCGGAAGACGTGCAAAATTTTGTTGTTGTAATAGTGGTCAAAGCTTTCAACAGATTTTCATGAAATTTATCAGTTAGATAGAAATGATGAGTATATAAAGAATTACATGAACAAACTGGATGTCAGGTCACAAAAAACAAAATGGCGAACCGTTGAAACTCAAAACTTCACAGGCTTCAAAAAGTCGCAATTTTGATCCGACGTATATGAAACTTGATTTCAAGATAGGCATTACTTAGATCTACAGACTTTAATGATTATGCATGTGCAAATTTCGAAATGGCGGCGTTTTAAATATGCGTTTTTTTCAGGTTTTCGTGGCCCTCTAGCGGTCACATTTTCCAGCGGATTTTGATGACACTTGAGATTATCGATCTCTGTGCTCTGTTCTTGTATTATGCCGAAAATTATTGAACTTTAATGAAAAATAAAAAAAAATCGAAAATTTAAAAGCTAATATTTTTAGCTGCCATTTTCACTAAAAATTGAATTATTTTGCCCTGTCTAGACTGAAACTCCGATTTGAACGAGATTTGGCTTATTGATTGATGAGGTCCTAGCCCACAAAGATTTAAAATTGTCCAAAATCAAATGCATGCATTCAAAATGGCGGCCCCCAAAGGTCAGGAACAAGCGCAATTCGCTATTTTAGTAGCAACTGATATTATGAACTCTTTTCATGGAAACGTTTTAAATGACTTATCTTGAACGTATTTATAAATCAGAATATTTTTAGATATGGTAAAATATTTTTATTAATTGTTCGTGTGTCACAAGTTTTCTCGCAAACCTTATGAGCTGGAATGAGGAAATTTTCTACGTAGGTCAAAAATGGTGCCTCTTGAAATTTCCTGTGTAAGAACATATTTTAAAGTGTTTAAGGGGGTCTCCCCATACAAGAGGTGACATAAACATTTTTTTTATTTCTGTAGCCCTCTAGCAGCCAAGTTTGTTCAACAGATTCCGATAAAACTTGAAATTATAAGTTATTAAGGCAAGTTAATTTAATAAAAAAAATTCGAAAATTTACAGCTTAATAATTTTAGCAGCAGTTTTCAATAAAAATTCAAAATAACGGCCCCTGATGGTTCAGAAAAGAATCGAAAATATATATATGAATGGCATATAAGTGCTGATTAAACTTTTATGTAAATCTTTTGAAATTAACTATTTGAGCTATTAAAGCCAAAAAGTTATCACCTTTGTTTGACAACCACTGTCAAATGTATAACGTATTTATAAATCAGAATATTTTTAGATATGGTAAAATATTTTTATTAATTGTTCATGTGTCAGAAGTTTTCTCGCAAACCACATGAGCCAGAATGAGGAAATTTTCTACGTAGGTCAAAAATGGTGCCTCTTGAAATTTGCAGTGTAAGAAAATATTTTAAAGTGTTTAAGGCGGTCTTCCGATACAGGGAGGGACATAAACATTTTTTTATTTCTGTAGCCCTCTAGCAGCCAAGTTTCTTAACAGATTCCGATAAAACTTGGAATTATAAGCTATTAAGGCAAGTTAATTTAATGTTATTATGCAAATCGGATGACAAATAAAAAATTCGAAAATTTACTGCTTAATAATTTTAAAAGCCGTTTTCAATAAAAATTCAAAATCACGGCCCCTGATGGTTCAGAAAAGAATCGAAAATGTATATATTAATGGCAATGCAAGTGCGGATTAAACTTTTATGGAAATCTTTTGAAATTAACTATTTGAGCTATTTAATCCGACAAGTTATCACCTTTGTGTGGTAACCACTGTGAAATGTATAAACAGCAAATGCGAGAAGGGCGACACGAGTATAAATATGTTTATAACAATTTATTACCCGCCGATTTTGAATATGTGATCCATACGTGTGCAGCTCAAGTTAATTAGCAAAATACAGGTGCTGTATAGTAAGTAACCGGACTGAGCCTGCCCCGCGCCGTCAAAGCGTCTGCTAACTGGTGTCTGGTGCTGTAGTGGTAGTGGGGGTCTCTGTAAAGGGATTTGGGCTGCAGCAGTTGCCTCCAAGCGCTTGGAGAGATAGCATCGAGCGAGAGTAGAGTGCGTGTTCAGTTACCTCGTTGGATTGAACATGGAGCGTACGATCGAGCAACCGAACAAAAGATGTTTAACCACTCTATTACAGGAGACAAGACGTGGGTTTTCGAATACGATCCTGAGACGAAGCGGCAGAGTTCGGAGTGGCACACACCGGCATCACCACGACCGAAAAAAGCGCGCATGAGCAAATCGAAGGTGAAGCCGATGCTCAATGCTTTCTTTGACGTGAAAGGCATTGTTCACAAAGAGTTTGTGCCACCTGGCCAAACTGTAAATGGCCAGTACTACAGAGAGCTGCTCCGTCGACTAACCGCCCGGGTTTGCCGAGTCCGTCGGGAGATTGCCTATTCGTGGATCCTCCATCACGACAATGCTCCGTCACACACCTGCCTGCTCGTCACCGAGCAGTTGGCCAAACAGTCGAGAGCAACGTTGCCACAGCCACCTTACAGCCCGGAAATGGCACCAACGGACTTCTTTCTGTTCCCCAAGATCAAGAGACACCTTAAGGGGACGCGGTTCGGGACTCTGGAAAACGTTCAACGTGCTACGACGAGGGCTCTAGACAGCATCGAGGTTGCCGACTTCCAGGGAGCGTTCGGGGATTGGAAAATTCAGTATCAGCGTGTTATCGACTCCAATGGGGACTACTTTGAAGATTTCTAAAGAAAAATTGTACATATTTTGCCAATAAAAAATTTCCTGAGGTCAGTCCGGTTACTTATTATAAGGGACCTGCATTTGCGCCTCTATGTAGGGTCTCCAAATACGAACGGTGGAAGATCCTTTCTGTTAATAAATACTTTTGTAGTGCTACAAAAATTGCAGTAAGAAGTCCAGTATTAGATAAGCCAATTTCTTTTTCGAAACCTTACGCCACATACGAGAAATTGAACTTTCCGGCTGGTGCTGCCAACGGGAATTTTTTTTTTAGATAAATTTCTCGAGAAAAATTTATATATATATATGATGCTCTCCGCAATAGGAAAATTTCTCTCGAGAAATTTTCCTATTGCGGAGAGCATCATATATATACATATATATATATATATATATATATATATATATATATATATATATATATATATATATATATATATATATATATATATACATATATATATATCTATATCTATATCTATATATATATATATATATATATATATATATATATATATATATATATATATATATATATATATATATATATATATATGGGATATAACGAAATTTGTGACCACGCTAGAGGTTGCAATTTTGCTCCGATTTTCACCAAGCTTTCAAAAAAGGTGTATTGGGTAATTATCTCGGTTAATTCGTGAACCAGCTATATCGGCTGATCAAAAACATAATGGTGGCCATTTTAGACGAAAAATTGTGATTTCTGTTCTGACAAAATTTGGTACAAAGGTTCACTGATGTATGTGATGAATCTCACAATAAAAAATACAAAGTCGGTACAGCAGAAAAAAAATGGCGGTCGCTCAAAGGTCAGAAATCGTGCAAAATTTTTTGTTGTAATAGTGGTCAAAGCTTTCAACTGATTTTCATGAAATTCGGCTGTTAAATAGAAATGATGAGTATCTAAATAATTACATGAACAAACTGGATGTCAGGTCACAAAAAACAAAATGGCGGCCAGTTAAAACTCAAAACTTCAAAGGCTTGTTAAAGTCGCAGCTTTGATTCTACAGTCTTTGGTATTTTGGGGATCATGCATGTGCAAATTTCAAAATGGCGGCGTTTTAAATATGCGTCTTTTCTTCAAGTTTTCGTGGCCCTCTAGCGGTCACATTTTCCAGCGGATTTTGATGAAACTTGAGATTATGGATTTCTGTACTATATTCTTGTATTATGCAGAAAATTATTGAAATTAAATGAAAAATAAAAAAAGTCGAAAATTTAAAACCCAATATTTTTAAGCTGCCATTTTCACTAAAAATTGAATTATTTTGCCCTGTCTAGACTGAAACTCCGATTTGAACGAGATTTGGCTTATTGATTGATGAGGTCCTAGGCCACAAAGATTTAAAAATCTCCAAAATCAAATGCATGCATTCAAAATGCAATTCGCTATTTTAGTAGCAACTGAAATAATGAATTCTTTTCATGGAAACGTTTTAAATGACTTATCTTGAACGTATTTATAAATCAGAATATTTTTTAAATATTTTAAAATATTTTTAACAATACACGAAAAACTTATAAAATCGCGACTTGTCTGTCTGTCCGTCCGTACGTTTGTTCGTGTGTCACAAGTTTTCTCGCAAACCACATGAGCTGGAATGAGGAAATTTTCTACGTAGGTCAAAAGCGGTACCTCTTGAAATTCACAGTGTAAGAAAATATTTTAAAGTGTTTAAGGTGGTCTCCCGATACAGGGGGGGACATAAACATTTTTTTATTTCTGTAGCCCTCTAGCAGCCAAGTTTCTCAACAGATTCCGATAAAACTTGAAATTATAAGTTATTAAGGCAAGTTAATTTAATTTAATTATGCGAATCGGATGACAAATAAAAAAATTCGAAAATTTACAGCTTAATTATTTTAGCAGCGGTTTTCAATAAAAATTCAAAATAACAGCCCCTGATGGTTCAGAAAAGAATCGAAAATGTATATATGAATGGCAATGGAAGTGCTGATTAAACTTTTATGTAAATCTTTTGAAATTAACTATTTGAACTATTTAAGCCAAAAAGTTATCACCTTTGTTTGAAAGCCACTGCCAAATGTATAAACAACAAATCTAAGAAGGGCGAAACGAGTATAAATATGTCCATAAAAATTTATTACCCGCCGATTTTCAATATGTGATCCATACGTGTGCAACTCAATTTAATTAGCAAAATATCTGCGCCTCTATGAAGGGTCTCCAAAAACGAACGGCGGCAGATCCTTTCTGTTAATAAATACCCATGTAGTGCTACAAAAGTTGCAGTAAGAAGTACAGTAGTATGTAAGGCAATTTCTTTTTCGAAACCTTACGCTACATACGAGAAATTTACTTCTCCGGCTGGTGCTGCCAACGGGGATTTTTTTATGTTCCTGAGTACAATAACTGCGCGATTTTGATATTCAGGCACTTCTGACTCCCGTTTCCGATTATTACAGCTGTATGGTTTCGAATTCAAAAGAATCCCAACCACGCGAAAATGGCAATGGCAGGTATCGCGAAGCTGCCTGAATGCACTTTTATTGAATTCTACTCCTCACTTGCCTTCGTTTGACACCCCATATACTGAAATTGGAGAAAGTATCAACAACGGCCATTTTTACAGCAACGCACCCCTTACAATCCGATCGTTTTCCGATGAACTCCAGAATATCGTTGTAGTGAAGTTCTTCAATTGTTTTTACGTTCTCGAGTAAAATGACTGCGCGATATTGATATTCAGGCACTTCTGACTCCCGGTTCCGATGATTTTAGAGCTGTATGGTTTCGGGATCAAAAGTACCCAAATCACGCAAAAACTGCAATTGCAGGTATCGCGAAGCTGCCTGAATGCACTTTTATTGAATTTCACTCATCACTGGCTTTCGTTTCACACCCCATATATTGAAATTGGAGAAAGTATGAAAACGGGCCATTTTTCCAGGAACGCACTCCTTGCAATCCGATCGTTTTCCGAGGAACTCCAGAATACCGTTGTAGTGAAGTTCTTCAATTTTTGGTAAATTTCTCGAGAGAAATTTACCTATTGCTGAAAGCATCATATATATATATATATATATATATATATATATATATATATATATATATATATATATATATTTATATATATATATATATATATATATATATATATATATATATATATATATATATACACATATATATATATATATATATATATATATATATATATATATATTTATATATATATATATATATATATATATATATATATATATATATATATATATATGGGATATATATATATATATATATATATATATATTTATATATATATATATATATATATATATATATATATGGGATATATATATATATATATATATATATATATATATATATATATATATATATATGGGATATAAGGGATATAACGAAATTTGTGACCACGCTAGAGGTTGCAATTTTGCTTCGATTTTCACCAAATTTTCAAGAAAAGTGTATTGGGTAATTATCTCGGTTAAGTTCGTGAACCAGCTATATCGGCTGATCACAATATCTCGGTTAAGTTCGTGAACCAGCTATATCGGCTGATCACAAACAAAATGGCGGCCTTATTTAGACGAAAAATCGTGATTTCTATTCTGACCAAAGTATAGCTCCGATTTGGATGAAATTTGGTACAAAGTTTCATTGATGTATGTGATGAATCTCACAATAAAAAATCGAAAGTCGGTACGGCAGAAAAAAAATGGCGGCCGCTCAAATGTCGAATTCGAATAACATGCAAAATTTTGTTGTTGTAACAGTGGTCAAAGCTTTCAACAGATTTTCATGAAACTCGGTAGTTTGATAGAAATTATAAGTATCTAAAGAATTACGTAAACAGCTGGAGGTCAGGTCACAAAAAACAAAATGGCGGCCAGTTGAAGATCAAAACTTCAAAGGCTTTTAAAAGTCGCAATTTTGATCCGACATATATGAAACTTGGTTTCAAGATAGACATTACTTACACCTAGAGCCTTTGATATTTTGGTGATCATGCATGTGCAAATTTCAAAATGGCAGCCGTTTAAATATGCGTTTTTTTCATGTTTTTGTAGCCCTCTAGCCGTCACATTTTCCAACGAATTTTGATGAAACTTGAGATTATGAATGTCTGTACTATGTTCTTGTACTTTACAGGAAGTTATTAAAATTGAATGAAAAATAAAAAAGTCGAAAATTTAAAGCCTAATATTTTTAGCTGCCATTTTCTTTAAAAATTGAATTATTTTGCCCTGTCTAGAGTGAAACTCCGATTTGAACGAGATAGTACATTGATTGATGAGGTCCTAGCATACAAAGATTTAAAATAATCCAAAATCAAATGCATGCATTCAAAATGGCGGCCCCCAAAGGTCTGAAGGCAAGCGCAATTTGCTATTTTAGTGCCAACTGAAATAAAGAATATTTTTCATGGAAACGTTTTAAATGACTTTATTTGAAAGAACTTATAAACCAGATCATTTTTAAGATATTGTAAAATATTTTTAACAATACCTCAAAAAATTATAAAATCGCGACTTGTCTGTGCGTCCGTCCGTCCGCCCGTTTGTTCGTGCGTCATAACAAGTTTTCTCGCAAACCACATGAGCTAGAATGAGGAAATTTTCTACGTAGGTCAAAAGTGGTGCCTCTTGAAATTTGCTGTGCAAGAAAATATTTTATGGTATTTAAGGGGGGTCTCCCCATACAGGCGGGTCTCCCCATACAGGGGGTGGCATACAATGTTTTTTTATTTCTGTAGCCCTCTAGTAGCCAAGGTTCTCAACAGATTCCGTTGAAACTTGAAAATATAAGTTATTAAGCCAAGTTAATTTAATTAATTATGCAAATCGAATGACAAATAAAACAGTCGAAAATTCACAGCTTAATATTTTTAGCAGCCGATTACAACAAAAATCGAAATGACGGCCCTCATAGTTCAGAAAAAAATTGAAAATGTATATATTAATGCCAATGCAAGTGCTGATTAAACTTTTATGGAAATCTTTTGAAGTTAACTATTCGAGGTATTTAAGCCTGCGTGTGGTTACCACTGTGAACTGTGTAAACAGCAAATCCGAGAAGGGCGAAACCGGTATTTGTATGTTTACAACAATTTATGATCCGCCGATTTTCAATATGTTATCCATACGCGTGCAACTCAATTCAATTAGCAAAATGTTTGCGCCCCAATAAAAGGTCTATAAAAACGAACGTGGCCAGATTTATTTTTTATGTTAATAAATACCCATGTGGTACTACGAAAATTGCAGAGAGAAGTTTAGTAGTAGGCAAGCCAAATTCGTTTTCGAAACTTTACGCTACATACGAGAAATTTACCTTTCCGGCTGGTGCTGCCAACGGGGATTTTTTTATGTTCCTGAGTACAATAACTGTGCAATTTATATATTCAGGCAATTCTGACTCCCGTATCCGATGATTTTACAGCTGTATGGTTTCGGAACCAAAATAATCCCAACCACGCAAAAGTGCAATTGCAGATATCGTGAAGCTACCTGAATGCACTTTTATTGAATTCTCCTCATCACTAGCTTTCGTTTGACACCCCATATATTGAAATTGGAGAAAGTATGAAAAACGGCCATTTTCCAGCAACGCACTCTTTGCAATACGATCGTTTTCCGAGGAACTCCAGATTATCGTTTTAGTGAAGTTTTTCAATTTTTAAGGTAAATTTTTCTAGAGAAGTTTACCTATTGTGGAGAGAATCATATATATAGATATATATATATATATATATATATATATATATATATATATATATATATATATATATATATATATATATATATATATATATAGATGTATATATATATATATACATATATAGAGATATATAGTTATATATATATATATATATATATATATATATATATATATATATATATATATATATAGATATATATATATGATTGATATATATATATATATATATATATATATATATATATATATATAGATGTATATATATATATATATATATATATATATATATATATATATATATATATATATATATAAATATATATATATATATATAGATATATATATTATATATATATATATATATATATATATATATATATATATATATATATATATATATGGGATATAACGAAATTTGTGACCACGCTAGATTTTCACCAAATTTTCAGAGAAGGTGAATTGGTTTAATATCTCGGTTAAATTCGTGAACCAGCTATATCGGCCGGGCAAAAACAAAATGGTGGCCATTTTAGACGAAAATCGTGATTTCTGTTCGTACCAAAGTGTAGCTCTGATTTGGCTGAAATTTGGTACAAAGGTTCACTGATGTATGTGATGAATCTCACAACAAAAAATCCAAAGTCGGTACGGCAGAAACAAAATGGCGGCCGCCCAAGGGAAGAAAAGCGTGCAAAATTTTGTTGTTGGAATAGTGGTCATAGCTTTCAACAGATTTTCATGAAATTTGGTAATTAGATAAAGAATTACGTGAATAACCGGGAGGTCAGGTCATAAAAAACAAAATGGCGGCCAGTTGAAACTCGCAATTTTTATTCGACATATATGAAACTTGGTTTCAAGATAGGCATCACTTAGATCTACAGATCTTGATATTTTCATGATCATGCAGGTGCAAATTTCAAAATGGCGAAGGTTTAAATATGCGTTTTTTTCAGATTTTTGTGGCGCTCTAGCGGTCACATTTTCCAGCAGATTTTGATGAATTTTCAGATCATGGATCTCTGTACTATGTTGAATGAAAAATAAAAAAGTCGGCAATTTAAAACCCAATATTTTTAGCTGCCATTTTCACTAAAAATTGAATTGGTCTGCCCTGTTTAGAATGAAACTCCAATTTGAATGAGATTTGGCACATTGATTGATGAAGTCCTAGGCCACAAAGATTTTAAATAGTCCAAAATCTAATGCCTGTATTCAAAACTGCGGCCCCCAAAGGTCAGGAGCGAGCGCAATTCGCTATTTTAGTAGCAACTGAAATAATGAATTTTTTTCATGGAAACGTTTTAAATGACTTATCTTGAACGTATTTATAAATCAGAACATTTTTTAAATATTGTAAAATATTTTTAGCAGTACCCTTAAAAAATTATAAACTCCCGACTTGTCTGTCTGTCCGTCCGTTTGTTCGTGTGTCACAAGTTTTCTCGCAAACCACATGAGCTAGAATGAGGAAATTTTCTACGTAGGTCAAAAATAGTGCCTCTTGAAATTTGCAGTGTAAGAAAATATTTTAAAGTGTTTAAGGGGGCCTCCCGATACAGGGGGGGGGGGGGGGGGACATAAACATTTTTTTTATTTCTGTAGCCCTCTAGCAGCCAAGTTTCTCAACAGATTCCGATAAAACTTGGAATTATAAGCTATTAAGGCAAGTTAATTTAATTTGATTATGCAAATCGGATGAAAAATAAAAAATTCGAAAATTTGCAGTTTAATAATTTTAAAAGCCGTTTTCAATAAAAATTCAAAATCATGGCCCCTGATGGTTCAGAAAAGAATCGAAAATGTATATATTAATGGCAATGCAAGTGCGGATTAAACTTTTATGGAAATCTTTTGAAATTAACTATTTGAGCTATTTAATCCGACAAGTTATCACCTTTGTGTGGTAACCACTGTGAAATGTATAAACAGCAAATGCGAGAAGGGCGACACGAGTATAAATATGTTTATAACAATTTATTACCCGCCGATTTTGAATATGTGATCCATACGTGTGCAGCTCAAGTTAATTAGCAAAATACAGGTGCTGTATAGTAAGTAACCGGACTGAGCCTGTCCCGCGCCGTCAAAGCGTCTACTAACTGGTGTCTGGTGCTGTAGTGGTAGTGGGGGTCTCTGTAAAGGGATCTGGGCTGCAGCAGTTGCCTCCAAGCGCTTGGAGAGATAGCATCGAGCGAGAGTAGAGTGCGTGTTCAGTTACCTCGTCGGATTGAACATGGAGCGTATGATCGAGCAACCGAACCAAAGTTGTTTAACCACGCTATTACAGGAGACAAGACGTGGGTTTTCGAATACGATCCTGAGACGAAGCGGCAGAGTTCGGAGTGGCACACACCGGCGTCACCACGACCGAAAAAAGCGCGCATGAGCAAATCGAAGGTGAAGTCGATGCTCATTGCTTTCTTTGACGTGAAAGGCATTGTTCACAAAGAGTTTGTGCCACCCGGCCAAACTGTAAATGGCCAGTACTACAGAGAGCTGCTCCGTTGACTAACCGCCCGGGTTTGCCGAGTCCGTCGGGAGATTGCCTATTCGTGGATCCTCCATCACGACAATGCTCCGTCGCACACCTGCCTGCTCGTCAACGAGCAGTTGGCCAAACAGTTGAAGGCAACGTTGCCACAGTGTCCTTACAGCCCGGATATGGCACCAATGGACTTCTTTCTGTTCCCCAAGATCAAGAGACACCTTAAGGGGACGCGGTTCGGGACTCTGGAAAACGTTCAATGTGCAACAACGAGGGCTCTAGACAACATCGAGGTTGCCGACTTCCGGGGTGCGTCCGGCGATTAGAAAATCGACTCCAATGGGGACTACTTCGAAGATTTCTAAAGAAAAATTGTACATATTTTGCCAATAAAAAATTTCCTGAGGTCAGACCGGTTACTTATTATAAGGGCCCTGTATTTTCGCCTCTATGAAGAGTCTCCAAATACGAACGGTGGAAGATCCTTTCCGTTAATAAATATCCTTGTAGTGCTACAAAAATTGCAGTAAGAAGTCCAGTAGTAGGCAAGCCAAATGCATTTTCGAAAACTTACGCTACATACGAGAAATTTACCTTTCCGGCTGGTGCTGCCAACGGGGATTTTTTATGTTCCTGAGTACAATAACAGCGCGATTTGCATATTCAGGCACTTCCAACTCCCGTTTCCGATGATTTTACAGCTGTATGGTTTCGGAATCAAAAGTACCCCAACCACGCAAAAAACTGGAATTGCAGGTATAGCGAAGCTACCTGAGTGCAGTTTTATCGAATTCTACTCATCACTAGCTTTCGTTTGACACCCCATATACTGAAGTTGGAGAAAGTATGAAAAATTACCATTTTCCAGCAACGCACTCCTTGCAATCCGATCGTTTTCCGAGGAACTCCAGAATTTCGTTGTAGTAAAGTGTAATGAATCATGTGATGCCACTGGCGATCACTACCAACACACATTGCTGCTAGGTGGCTTGTCATTTCATGTTGGTTGTGACGGGCGCACATCCCACGACAATTTTGTCGTGGGATGTCCGGGTGAATTGACAGCCACATGGCAGTGGAGTGTGTGAGTGGTGGCCGTCACTGAAGAGCGGTCGACAAATTTCTGAAACCTCGCGGGTGTAACTAGTTTTGTGTGTGAAAGTGCCGAAAAGTAAGCAGGTCAAAAGTAATGGACGCATAGCATTCATACGAGTCAGGAAAGCGCAAGAATTGAGCTGCTTATTCCCATATTTCTGGTTACGCAATTGTTTGTCAGAAGTAAGTACACGTTTTTAGGTTAAGAGACCTATTACAATGCTTATTTCCTGAAGCTGCATCATCATCATCAGGACCAGCTTTATCATTACCATTTGATCAATGGACTCACCGACAAGTGTAGAGCAACTCAATGATTTCAGTCGTATGACAAGCGGAATCATATCACCATCTGAAATACCTGATTCACCTACTCAGTCCAAACCACAATCTCCACGACGAAACAACAGTGTAGATCCTCCGTTTGTTACCCCGAATTCATCTCAGCAAAGTAACGGAACAGTCAGCCCTTAGCATAAAAATCGTCGTCGGTCCCACAACAGTCTCAACGTCTTCGTAGAGTTTTTGAAGTGAAATGAGTATGTAATATGATTCATACGATGAAATAATTATTTCCTTGGACTGGTCCAAAGAAGAACGATCTCGAGAAAGATGGAGCCCTGTGCAGAGTGTAGAGAAAATTTTATTGAGCGTTGTTTGCATGTTGGCAAGGCCAAATGAATGATTCGTGCGACTGTTACTAACAGCATAAAGGTGTCACGTATAGTTTACTCTTTCAAGATTGATGTGAAGCTTGGAACTGCGATACGTTTTCCTTGAATTTTACTAAAGAAAAGCTTTTGGATATTTCTCTGATTTCCTTGGAATCTGTTTCATTTCGTATGTGTTTATGCAATGAGCACTAATTTCATTGACCCATACGTCACTCGACCTTTCGGTCACGCTGCCTAGTGTTCATTCCATTCGATTTCAGAAAGTAGCAAGTTGCTGATAGCAAGACTTTGAAATATATCCTTAGTCAGCGGTTGATATAATTTTTGCATAAACTTCATAAAGTGATATTTTAAAGTAAATTTTTAAAGGCTTAGTCTATTTCTACACTTTTCCACAATTTGCTAGAACTCAACTTTGTGTTGATATCAGCGATCTAATTCAACATTTGAAATAATAACATCAATATTTTAATTAACGTTCATGCGCCCAAGCTGTTTGAACGTTTTAGAAAAATATACAATCAAATTGTGCTGTGGAGCTCAGTAATATAGATATTAGAATTATTCGTGCCTTTCTACACTTATTATCCATTAGCTTACTAAGGTTCGTTCACGCACATCGCACTCAAAGAAATAAGATACTTTTAATCTATTGAATACTAAAATCCAATTCATCGATTCTTTGATTGTCGACTTTCCTAACTTGCGAATAATGATTCACTTTCAGAATACTTCAGTCATCTAAAAAAAAGTTGTAACAGTGGACGATTCATTCACCAATCGATGCGGTTGAACTCTGTAGAGTATCACAAATAGCTTTAAATAAAATAAATATGGAACTACCTAGAGAAGATAAATTTAGGAAAAAGCATATAAAATAGTTTTACCAAAAAAAAACAAATAACATTGAAATAATGGAAATAGAGATACAATACACAAGTGGAAACAATTAGTTATTAAGAAAAGATACAAGCATAGATTGTATGCATTTTTAGGGTGTTTTAGAAAATAACCAATTAGTCCAACGAGTGCGTCTGGTATCAGTTGGTAGTTAACAATTGATCGATATTCCTACTCGTTTCTTAAACTTTAAAAACATATTGATGCAAAAGTGAATGATGCAATGGAAACATCCACGATACATATTTTTGAAAGATGTATTTTTATTAAACGGAAACAATTAGACATAAATCCAAAAACACAAATAAATAACCATATGAGAATATCTAATCAACATGCCAACAAAAATTCTAAAAGCATGATTTTGTTTCGACCCCGCCTATTATTATTTTATTTGTAAGTTTTAATTCAATTTAAATTGAGTTCTTGTATTATACTTGGAATTAGTAAGTGATGGAGTTTCCAGCAGGTACCTGATACTTATGAGCATGTGGAATGTAAATTTAAGGAGAAAGTGATGTAAATATTAATTATATAATATTAACTAGTCTTGTAGCTTGTACACATAATTTAATTTAACATTTAAAAATAATTTAATTTCATATTAAATAAAATTAAAAAACTTAAATATGATCTAGCACAAAAGCAAAAGATATTGCAATATCTTGAATTAGCAGTTTGCTTGATGAACATAGAATTAATATAAAGTTTACAATTAAATAGAAAAAAAAACGAGAAACGAGTAGAATATTGAGCCAAGATTCGAAATTAGCGAAATTCCAATATGTAATATGAAAATAATTATTTGCATAGAATAACATTCGCGACCAATAAAACTCGTAAACTATAAGCTATAGAAGACAGTAATGCAAGTCGTGTTATGTTCGTTAAAACCACTTGGGGCTTTTCTATTTTTTTTATTAAATTTTAATGACTATCAGCATCCGCGCGGTTTGAGATGGATGCAAGGAATAAAATGCAAATCGGCGTCTGATGCTTTGCTTGTAAGGATGCCCCAAAATTAAAGTCAGTTTGAATAATTTAAAAATAATACCTGTTCCCCTCAAGGTTTTTATAATTGGTATCTAAAGTTTTAAATTGTACGGTTTCCCTTCTTCATAAAAGAGGATATACGCATGTATTCAATCAGTCATGAACATTTTTTGTAGCAAGCATAACCCTTGAAACTTCAATACTGAAAAAAAAAAATATTATTTTGAGAAAGGAATTTGGGGGAGGCTAGCCTTCAGTTTGGATCTATTTTACTCTTATTCAGATTTCATAGGTTACCGGGAAAATTTTATAGGTTCGAATTCGTTTTCGATATAAATGAAGTATGATTGAGCACTATATAGAGAACTCTGATAATCATTAAAAGAAAATTAACAAGTTTTTTTACTTGCCTTTGCGGGAGTTTAGCTATAAAGCTTACATGACCTTAGATTACCGTTTTCTGATTTAAGCACTATAATCCAGGTTATGTTCTTTACTTTTAAAAGTATATACATTAAGCAATTTAGTAAGCTTTTGGAAACCTTACATACTTCTTTTTTTTTAAATCATTGCCTACACACCATACAATTTATATAGCACTTAAAATTTATTCATCGAACCTCAACCTTGTTTACTTGTATTACTATATTTAAGGTTAAGTTAGGAGGAACAGACTTAAAAAAAATCCCCGTTGGCAGCACCAGCCGGAAAGGTAAATTTCTCGTATGTAGCATAAAGCTTCGAAAAAAAATTTTGCTTGCCTACTACTCAACTTCTTTCTGCAATTTTCGTAGTACCACATGGGTATTTATTAACATTCAAAAAATCTGGCCACGTTCGTTCTTAGAGACCTTTTATCGGGGCGCAAATATTTTGCTAATTAGATTGAGTTGCATACGTATGGATTACATATTGAAAATCGGCGGATAATAAATTGTTGTAAACATATAAAAACCGGTTTCGCCCTTCTCGCATTTGCTGTTGACACAGTTCACAGTGGTAACCACACAAAGGCTTAAATAGCTCGAATAGTTAATTTCAAAAGATTTCCATGAAAGTTTAATCAGCACTTGCGTTGCCATTAATATATACATTTTCAATTTTTTTCTGAACTATGAGGGCCGTCATTTCAATTTTTATAGAAATCGGCTGCTAAAAATATTAAGCCGTAAATTTTCGACTGTTTTATTTGTCATTCGATTTGCATAGTTAAATTAAATTAACTTGCGTTAATAACTTATAATTTCAAGTTTCAACGGAATCTGTTGAGAATCTTGGCTGCTACAGAAATAAAAAAAATTGTATGCCACCCCCCTGTATGGGGAGACCCCCCTGTATGGGGAGACCCCCCTTAAAATACCTTAAAATATTTTCTTGCACTGCAAATTTCAAGAGGCACCACTTTTGACCTACGTAGAAAATTTCCTCATTCTAGCTCATGTGGTTTGCGAGAAAACTTGTTTTGACGCACGAACAAACGGACGGACAGACAGACAAGTCGCGATTTTATAATTTTTTAAGGGGATTGTTAAAAAGATTTTACAATATCTTAAAAATGGTCTGGTTTATAAATTCTATCAAGTAAAGTCATTTAAAACGTTATCATGAAAAATATTCATTATTTCAGTTGGCACTAAAATAGCGAATTGCGCTTGCCTTCTGACCTTTGGGGGCCGCCATTTTGAATGCATGCATTTTATTTTAGATTATTTTAAATCTTTGTATGCTAGGAACTCATCAATTAATGTACTATCTCGTTCAAATAGGAGTTTCACTCTAGACAGGGCAAAATAATTCAATTTTTAAAGAAAATGACAGCTAAAAATATTAGGCTTTAAATTTTCGACTTTTTTATTTTTCATTCAATTTTAATGATTTTCTGCATAATACAAGAACATAGTACAGAGATCCATAATCTCAAGTTTCATCAAAATCCGCTGGAAAATGTGACCGCTAGAGGGCCATAAAAACCTGAAAAAACGCATATTTAAACGGCCGCCATTTTGAAATTTGCTCATGCATGATCACAAAAATATCAAAGACTGTAGGCCTAAATAATGTCTATCTTGTAACCGAATTTAATATATGTCGGATTAAAATTGCGTCTTTAAAAAGCCTTTGAAATTTCGCCCTTCAACTGGCCGCCATTTTGTTTTTTGCAACCTGACCTCCAGTTTTTTCACGCTATTCTTTAGACACTTATAATTTCTTTCAAGTTACAAAATTTCATGAAAATCTGTTGAAAGCTTTGACCACTATTACAACAACAAAATTTTGCACGTTTTTCGACCTTTGAGCGGCCGCCTTTTTGTTTCTGCCGTACCGACTTTGGATTTTTTATTGTGAAATTCATCGCATACATCAATGACCCCTTGTACCAATTTCCATCCAAATCGGAGCTATACTTTGGTCAGAATAGAAATCACGATTTTTCGTCTAAAATGGCCGCCATTTTGTTTTTGCCCGTCCGATATAGCTGGTTCACGAACTTAACCGAGATAATTACCCAATACACCTTTCCTGAAAATTTGGTGAAAATCGAAGCAAAATTGCAACCTCTATCGTGGTCACAAATTTCGTTATATCCCATATATATATATATATATATATATATATATATATATATATATATATATATATATATATATATATATATAGATATATATATATATATATATATATATATATATATATATATATGATGCTCTCCGCAATAGGTGAATTTCTCTCGAGAAATTTACCTAAAAAATTAATCATAGCCAAAGTATTTTTAAGGCTAAAAACCAGGATCAAACCTTAGCTGTTATAATATTTAATGCTACTGTATGGATTGAAAGTTTCTATGAAAAAAACATAAAATACTAACATGAATTGCTGAACAGTAACAACGACTTTCCTTTCCAGTGGTTCCTTTCTTTCAGCGGAAAGTAGAGTGATGGTAAGTATGCCGTCGCGAGAGTAGGGTTTGATAAAGTCCGCTGAGGTCGGTTTCGCGTCGCGCGCGGTACGCGGTACCTTGTTGGTGTTGCCTTTTCTTTAGTGTAGCTTTCGTCGTGTTTGAGTTGGCGTAGTATATTTTTCGGTACCGCGTCGGGAATTCGGGAACGCGAAGTAAAGATTAGATTTTTGTTCTTTGACTGGTTGAATGAAGAAATACGGAGTAACGTAAATTCAGTTTCTTCTCCGTATGATTGTGTTTTGTGACGCGTTTGGAAACGGGCATTTATTGGTGGCTAAAAATTGTAGATGAGCGTAATCCATTTGGAGACCCGCGACCGAAATCCTCTCCGATCTAGCTGGCCAACAAGCAGCCACCGCGAAAATGGATTACGGTGCATGGATTGGCTGACCGGTTGGTACCATCCGTTGGCACTACTCAACCTTAACGTCTAGAACCGATGAGAGGTCGGTTCCACGTTCGGACTTAGACAGAAAAACATTACAAAAGATCTTAGATTTTTCCATGTTCGTGAGTACAATAACAGCGCGATTTGTATATTCAGGTACTTCCAACTCCCGTTTCCGATGATTTTCGAGCTGGTTTCGGATTCAAATGTATCCCAATCACGCAACAAACTGCAATTGCAGGTATCACGAAGCTGCCTCAATGCACTTTTATTGAATTCTACTCATCACTAGCCTTTGTTTGACACCCCATATATTGAAATTGGAGAAAGTATGAAAAATTTCCATTTTCCAGCAACGCGCTCCTAGCAATCCGATCGTTTTCCGAGGAACTCCAGAATATCGTTGTAGTGAAGATCTTTAATTTTTAATGTTCCCGGGTACTATAACAGCGTGATTTGCATATTCAGGCACTTCCGACTGCCGTTTCCGATGATTTTACAGCTGTATGGTTTCGGAATCAAAAGTACCCCAACCACGCAAAAAACTGCGATTGCAGGTATCGCGATGCTGCCTCAATGCACCTTTATTGAATTCTACTCATCACTTTTCTTCGTTTGACACCCCATATATTGAAATTGGAGAAAGTATGAAAAATGGCCCTTTTCCAGCAACGCACTCCTTGCAATCCGATCGTTTTCCGAGGAACTCCAGAATATCGTTGTAGTGAAGTTCTTCAATTATTTAAATCCTTGAGCACAATAACTGCGCGATATTAATATTCAGGCACTTCCGACTCCCGTTTGCGATGATTTTAGAGCTGTATGGTTTCGGAATCAAAAGTATCCCAACCACGCGAAAAACTGCAATTGCAGGTATCGCGAAGCTGCCTGAATGCACTTTTATTGAATTCTTCTCGTTTCTGGCTTTCGTTTGACATATATATTGATATCGGAGAAAGTATGAGCAACAGCCATTTTCCCAGCAACTCACTCCTTGCAATCCGATCGTTTTCCGAGGAACTGCGAAATAAAGTTGTGGTGACGATCTTTACTTTTTTCATGTTCCTGAGTACAATAACAACACGATTTTAAATTTAGGCACTTCCGACTCCCGTTTCCGATGACTTTAGAGTATCCCAAACACGCAAAAAACTGCAATTGCAGGTATCGCGAAGCTGCCTGAATGCACTTTTATTGAATTCTACTCATCACTAGCCTTACTTTGACACCATATATTGAAATTGGAGAAAGTATGAAAAACGGCCATTTTTCCAGCAACATACTCCTTGCAATCTGATCGCTTTCCGAGGAACTCCAGAATATCATTGTAGTGAAGTTCTTTAATTTTTTTATGCTCTTGAGTACAATAACAGCGCGATTTTGATATTCAGGCACTGCCGACTCCCGTTTCCGATGATTTTACAGCTATATGGTTGCGGAATCAAAGGTATCCCAACCACGCGAAACACTGCAATTGCAGGTATCGCGAAGCTGCCTGAATGCAATTTTATTGAATTCTACTCATCACTAGCCTTCGTTTGACACCCTATATACTGAAAGTGGAGAAATTATGAAAAACGGCCAATATTCCAGCAACGCACTCCTTGCAATCCGATCATCTTCCGAGGAACTCCAGAATATCGTTGTAGCGAAGTCCTTCAATATTCTATGCTCCTGAGTACAATAACTGCGCGACTTGCATATGCAGGCACTTCCGACTGCCGTTTCCGATGATTTTATAGATGTATGGTTTCGGAATCAAAAGTACCCCAGCCACGCAAAAACTGCAACTGCAGGTATCGCGAAGCTGCCTGAATGCACTTTTATTCAATTCTACTTATCACTAGCCTTTATTTGAGACCCCATATATTGAAATTGGAGAAAGTATGAAAAACGGCCATTTTTCCAGCAACGCACTCTTTGCACTCCGATCGTTTTTCGAGGAACTCCAGAATATCGTTGTAATGTGGTTTTTCACTTGTTCTTAGGTTTTTAAGTAAAATAACCGCGCGATTTGCATATTCAGGCACTTCCGACTCCCGTTTCCGATGATTTTAGAGCTGTATGGTTTCGGAATCAAAAGTATCCCAACCACGCAAAAAACTGCAATTGCAGGTATCGCGAAGCTGCCTGAATGCTTTTCTGTTGAATTCTACCCATCACTGGCTTTCGTTTGCTACCCCATTTATTGAAATTGGAGAAAGTACGAATAACGGCCATTTTTCCAGCAACGCACTTCTTGCAATCCGATCGCTTTCCGTGGAACTCCAGAATATCGTTGTAGTGATGTTTTTCATTTTTCATGTTCCTTAGTAAAATAATTCCGCGATTTTAATATTCAGGCATTGCCCATTCCCGTTTCCGATGATTTTACAGCTGTATTGTTTCGGAATCAAAAATATCCCAACCACGGAAAAAAGTGCAATTGCAGGTATCGTGAAGCTGCCTGAATGCACTTCTATTGAATTCTACTCATCACTGGCCTCCGTTTGACACCCCATATATTGAAATTGGAGAAAGTATGAAAAACGGCCATTTTTGCAGCAACGCACTCCTTGCAATCCGATCGTTTTCCGAGGAACTCCAGAATATCGTTGTAGTCCAGTTCTTCAATTTTTTATACCTGTATGGTTTCGGAATCACAAGTATCCCAAACACGCAAAAAAGCGCAATCGCATGTATCGCGAAGCTGTCTGAATGCACTTTTATTAAATTCTACCCATCACTGGCTTTCGTTTGACAAATGTATTGAGATTGGAGGAAGTATGAAAAACGGCAATTATTCCAGCAACGCACTCCTTGCAACCCAATCGTTTTCCGAGGAACTCCAGATTATCGTTGTAGTGAAGTTTTTCAATTTTTTTCATATTTCTGAGTACAATAACCTCGCGATATTGATATTCTGGCACTTCCGACTCCCGTGTCCGATGATTTTAGAGCTGTATCGTTTTGGAATCAAAAGTATCGCAACCACGCAAAAAAGTGCAATTGCAGGTATCGCGAAGCTGCCTGCATACACTTTTATTGAATTCTACTCATCACTAGCTTTCGTTTGACACCCCATATATTGAAATTGGAGAAAGTATGAAAAATTACCATTTTCCAGCAACGCACTCATTCCAATCCGATCGTTTTCCGAGGCACTCCAGAATATCGTTGTAGTGATGTACTTCAATTTTTTTATGTTCTTGAGTACAATAACATCGCGATTAATATATATAGGCACTCCCGACTCCCGTTTCCGATGATTTTACAGCTGTATGGTTGCGGAATCGAAAGTATCCCAACCACGCAAAAAAGTGCTGTTGCAAGTATCGCGAAGCTATCTGGTAAACTTGTATTTAATTCTATTCGTCACTGACGTTCGTTTGACACCCCATATATTGAAATTGGAGAAAGTATGAACAACGCCCATTTTTCCAGCAACTCACTCCTTGTAATCCGATCAATTTCCGAGGAAATCCAGAATATCGTTGTAGAGAAGATCTTTAATTTTTTTATGTTCCTGAGTACAAAAACAGCGAGATTTTCATATTCAAGCGCTTCCGACTCCCGTTTCCGATGATTTTACAGCGCTATGGTTTCGGAATCAAAAGTGTCCCAACCACGCGAAAAACTGCAATTGCATGTATCGCCTAGCTGCCTGAATGCACTTTTATTGAATTCTCCTCATTACTAGCTTTCGTTTACACCCCATATATTGAAAATGGAGAAACTATGAAAAACGGCCATTTTTCCAGCAATGCACTCCTTGCAATCTGATCGTTTTCCGAGGAACTCCAATATACCGTTGTAGTGAAGATCTTTAGTTTTCTTATGTTCCTGAGTACAATAACTGCGCGATTTTGATATTCAGGCACTTCCGGTTATTTTACACCTGTATGGTTTCGGAATCAAAAGTATCCCAAGCACGCAAAAAACTGCGATCGCTGGTATTGCGAAGCTGCCTGAATGCACTTTAATTGAATTCTACTCATCATTAGCATTTTTTGACACCCCATATATTGAAATTGGGGAAAGTATGAACAAAGGCCATTTTTCCAGTAACGCCCTCCTTGCAATCCGATCGCTTTCCAAGGAACTCCAAAATATCGTTGTAGTGAAGATCTTTAATTTTTTTATGTTCCCGAGTACAATAGCAGCGCGATTTGCATATGCAGGCACTTCCGACTCCCGTTTGCGATGATTTTACAGCTGTATGGTTTCGGAATCAAAAGTATCCCAACCGCGCAAGAAACTGCAATTGCAGGTATCGCGAATCTGCTTTAATGCGCTTTAGTTGAATTCTACTCATCACTAGCTTTCGTTTGACACCCCATATATTGAAATTGGATAAAGTTTGAACAACCGCCATTTTCCAGCAACGCACTCCTTGCAATCCGATCGTTTTCCGAGGAACTCCAGAATATCGTTGTAGTGAAGATCTTTAATTTTTTATGTTCATGAGTACAATAACAGCGCGATTTGCATACTCAGGCACTTCCGACTCCCGTTTCCGATGATTTTACAGCTGTATGGTTTCGGAATCAAAAGTATCCCAACCACGCAAGAAACTGCGATTGTAGGTATCGCGAAGCTACCTGATACACTTTTATTTGATTCTACTCATCACTGGCTTTTGTTTGACACCCCATATATTGAAATTGGAGGAACTATGAAGAACGGCCATTTTTCCAGCAATGCACTCCTTTCAATCCGATCGCCTTCCGAGGAACGCCAAGATATCGTTGTAGTGAAGATCTTTAATTTTTTTATGTTCCTGAGTACAATAACAGCGCGATTTTGACACTCAGGCACTTCCGACTCCCGTTTCCGATGATTGACAGTTGTATGATTTCGAAATCCATAGTATCCCAACCACGCAAAAACTGCAATTGCAGGTATCGCGAGCTGCTGGAATGCTTTTTTATTGAATTCTACTCATCGCTAGGTTTTGTTTGACACCCCATATATTTAAATTGGACAAAGTATGAGCAACAGCCATTTTTCCAGCAACGTATTCCTTGCAATGCGATCGTTTTCCGAGGAACTCAAAGATATCGTTGTAGTGAAGATCTTTAATTTTTTTATGTTCCCGAGTACAATAGCAGCGCGATTTGCATATTCAGGCACTTTCGACTCCCATTTCCGATGATTTTACAGGCTTTTGGTCTCGGAATCAAAAGTATCCCAACCACGCAAGAAACTGCAATTGCAGGTATCGCGAATCTGCTTGAATGCACTTTTAATGAATTCTATTCATCACTAGCTTTCGTTTGACACCCCATATATTGAAATTGGAGAAAGTATGAACACCGGCCATTTTTCCAGCAACGCACTACTTGCAATCCGAGGAACTCTGAAACATAGTTGTGGTGAAGATCTTTAATTTTTTTATGTTCATGAGTACAATAACCGCGCGATTTGCATATTCAGGCACTTCTGACTCCCGTTTTCGATGATTTTACAACTGTATGGTTTCGGAATCAAAAGTATCCCAACCACGCGAAAAATTGCGATTGTACGTATCGCGAAGCTACCTGATACACTTTTATTTAATTCTACTCATCACTAGCTTTCGTTTGACACCCCATATATTGAAATTGGAGAAAGTATGCACAACGGCCATTTTTCCAGCAATGCAGTCCTTGCAATCCGATCGCTTTCCGAGGAACTCCAGAATATCGTTCTAGTGAAGTTCTTCAATTTTTTTATGTTCTTGAGTACAACAACAGCGTGATTTATATAGTCAGGCACTCCCGACTCCCGTTTCCGATGATATTACAGCTGTATGGTTTCGGAATCAAAAGTATCCCAACCACGCGAAAAACTACAATTGGAGGTATCGCGAGCTGCTTGAATGCAATTTTATTGAATTCTACTCACACTAGGTTTTGTTTGACACCCCGTATATTTACATTGGACAAAGTATGAACAACGGCCATTTTTTCAGCCACGTATTCCTTGCAATCCGATCGTTTTCCGAGGAACTCTAAGATATCGTTGTAGTGAAGATCTTTAATTTTTTTTATGTTCCTGAGTACAATAACAGCGCGATTTGCATATTCAGGCACATCTGACTCCCGTTCCCGAGGATTTTACAGATGTATGGTTTCGGAATGAAAGGTATCCCAGCCACGCGAAAAATTGCGATTGTACGTATCGTGAAGCTACCTCATACACTTTTATTTACTTCTACTCATCATTAGCTTTCGTTTGACAACCCATATATTGAAATTGGAGAAAGTATGCACATCAGCCATTTTTCCAGCAATGCACTCTTTGCAATCCGATCGTTTTCCGAGGAACTCCAGAATATCGTCGTAGTAAAGTTCTTCAATTTGTTTATGTTCCTGAGTACAATAACAGCGTGATTTATATATTCAGGTACTCCCGACTCCCGTTCCCGTTGATTTTACAGCTGTATGGTTTCGGAATCAAAAGTATCCCAGCCACGCGAAAAACTGCAATTGCAGGTATCGCAAAGCTGCCTGTATGCACTTTTGTTGAATTCTACTCATCAATAGCTTTCGTTTGACACCGCATATATTGAAATCGGAGAAAGTATGACCAACGGCCATTTTTTTCAGCTACGTACTCCTTCCAATCCGAGGAACTCCGAAACATAGTTGTGGTGAAGTTCTTTAATGTTTTTATGTTCCTGAGTAGAATTACAGCGCGATTTTTATATTCAGGCACTTCTGACTCCCGTTTCCGATGATTTTACAGTTGTGTTATATTTTCCCTATCGGGGGTCCTACCGGCCTCTTCCGGGGAGCTCCGCGATACTGATTGTACCTACACTCACCTACGCACCTGTAAAGAGCCTGAATGAACTTCCTTGGAATAGATACGCAAGTGTTATTTTATTGTTTTTTCTTTATTTTCTTCTTTGTTTATATATTTTTTTCTCTAAGTTGATTGTCGGTGGGCTCTGCAATGTCGTCCATGGTTGGAGGATGAGAACTTGCCGCAGTGCGATGACGTGTCGCGATCTCCCGACGAATCCCTCGGCGTACTTCCCGTGCTTGGTGGCGAAAGAAGGCCAGCTCCGTGGGTGTGACGGCTAAGCGGGCTAACCACCTCAACTCGTAGAGCTCGTGCCGTTGACGCTCCCGCCGGCCTCCTCGTGGATGCCTCTGTTTGGCGGTGTTGTCGGTGGTGTCCAAGGGCGCGTTCAATCTACGTAAATACTCGTCCTTGCTAATGGGACGGGAGCCAGCTCGGGGTTCTTCCTTGAGTACCTGCTCCAAACTCCGAGTGGGAGCCTGCTGTGGACGGATTGGTTTCACTACCTGTCTGGTACCACCGGCCAACAGGGGATAGAGCGGCACGCAGACGCTGCTTAACTTTGCTCCTAAAGTCTTCATGCTGCTCGCTGCCGCGTCGGCTGCCTTGCCGCGGTGCCGTTCCTGGGACGCCTGAAATTACAGGGAAAGTTAGCAATGGTGGCCAGCAGCGGTTACGCTAATAGGCCTGGAGGAACACGGCTAGTAATGCCAACACCTCACCATTGGCTTCTTCGTTTCGTGGTATGATAATTGCTCTCCTTAGATGCGCGTTGTTGCACATTCGGCTTCCAATCGATTTTTCCACCTCGCTCAAGAAGTTTAAATACTATTCTTTCAACCTAAATTCTCTTAAAATTCGCTGAATAGCAAAACACGTGCGCTCTCGTTCCACGAACATTTTTCCTCCCCGCTTCGTCTCGCTTGCTCGACTGGTGAATATGCGAAACTGGAGAAATTGAGCGAAAGAGTGTTTTTGGCTTAAGCTTTCGACTTTGAAAGAGTGCTTTCAGCTTAAGCTTTCGGCTTCCTCACTATCTCCAGAAGTGAAAAAGCAAAACTGGGGACATTGAGCGAAAGAGTGTTTTAGCCAGAACTCTCGGTTTTCTCACGATCGCTCGTGGTGAAATAGCGAAACTGGGAATATTGAGTGAAAGGGTGTTTATGTCGGAACTTTCGGTTTTCCTCTCCGCTTACCTCACTTCCAAGCATCACGTTCGTTCATGATGTAAATATCGTTGCGGGTTGAACTTTCTCGTTCACTTAACTGCTCCCTTATTTACTTGCGCATGTGTTTCCACGGCTAATTTTCATTGGCGAAGTGCGAGTACATAGGTGTTGTTTGCTCGCTACTATTGCAGTTATGAAGCGGGAATATATCCGAGCATGTTTTATGTGTTCGTCGCAACTAATTACTAATTGTAGTAATTTACCAATGCAACATTCCTCCGGCATTTAAAGATAGGATTTAATGTACTTGGAGAGTACAATAAATCGTCGCTCTACTCCGGTGATCTAGATTACTTAACGTACCCCAAAGGATTACGCTCACTCTTGGTTTTTTCGCAGTTTTTGAAGTTGGTTGATTCTCGCTACCTTCCCTTTTGTGCAAATCATTTGTACTTATATTTCGTGCTGTTACCGCCATTGCCGTTATCCACTGTACTTCTCGCAACGTATCTTTAACCGTTGTTCTGCTGCTGGTTTGAACTTTTGCTAGATGGTATCGTAGTCCTATCGTTTAATTTCGTATTTTTATTGGTAGGCGTTTTAACTTCTAATTGACGTTAACTTAAGTTTGATTCTGTACAATTTTACATTCCGTTTGATTCGATCGTTGATTTGATATACTCATATTTTAATACTGGGTTTGGTACCGTGTGTTAAGGGTAATCAATATTTATTACATGCCAATGTTGCATCTATAATTTATTGCAATTAAAATTACTAAGTTGTGATTCGATTTTATACAATTATGTATTAATATTTTGTTTGGTACCTTGAGTTAATGTTAATTGATATGCATTACATATTCATGTTGCTGACATAAGCTACTACAATTAAAAATTACTAAATTGAAGTTTGATTTCACACAATGTTTTGTTTCATTATATCATAAGTTCTGTACTGATGCTTTAGTATTTCTTTGGATACAATAAGCTAGTTTGGTTCTACATAATCGTGGATTAATATTTTGCTTGCTTCAATCATTAATCAGTCTAAGGAATTATTCACAATTGTTTTTGTTTGAAAAAATTTTAAGTCAACAAGTTTGTGTTTGGTTTGATTCTGTACAGTAAATAATTTGTGTTTCATTTGATACAATTATAAAATAAGATGTTAATATTTCATTTCTGCGTAAACTAGAGGATTATAAATTATTTCGTTTTACTAATACATTATGTTGAAGAATATACCATTATTATTTTTTTACAATTAAAGAATACCGGAATTCAATTTCTTGTTTGCTATAGGTGTATAATCGGCTTTACTTGGTAATACAATACACTTTCCTTTAACATTCACATTCAATGCCGATTTTTCTTTTAATCAAAGGTAAACATTAATGGTTTGCTTATTATTTCCATCATTACTTATCTCAAAATTGTTTTTGATATCTACAAGTATTGTTACCTATTTTGCCTTTTCTATTCTTGGAATTTTTTTATTCTACTCGTATATGTTTTGGCTTTTCATTTTTTCATTTCTTTCGAATAGTATTAAAGTTCTCTTGCGTATATTCAAATATTTTAATTACTAATTAATTCGATGTTGCTTTCGGTTAGTGGTTATTACTCGTATTAGGGTGTTACTATTTGTTTAGTACAGGTTTTAGTAAATTATAACAGTAAGCGTTAGTGAGGATTTAAATAGGGGGATGCGATGGCAGTTTTTTTATTTTGTTTCTCCGTGCAATTTTCTCCTATACATCTATTTTTCCTTTCAATTTCTATTCAACTAACGTACCTATATTACTAATGTTATTATTATTCCCTTCGTTTTCCTTTCGCTTTTCATATTTTGACTACATTACCTAGTTTTCCATCTTTAATATGCCACTGGATTAGTGGGAGTTTCTTTTAGTATGCAGGCGGGAGTTTCTGTTAGTATCTTAATGGGATGGGATGTGTGAATATGTACATGGGTATAGTAAGTCACCTGTACGGCATCCTATTTGCCCATACTCGTAACGGTGATAATATTGTTCCCTCCAATCGCTTCATTAGCTTCACCCGAACGAGAACTTTGTTTTACGGCGCCGGCGAAGATCACTTCGTCCAAGCTTCGTACAAGTTTCTGTTCACCTATTCCCCATGGTTTACTAGCAGCTATCATTCGAGCCGACCGTTTGCATGCTCGTTTAAGCATGTTATTAAGTGATAACGTTCTGCGCTCTTCGATGCATACTTGCATACATTCTCTTTATCTATTCCCTATGGTGTACTAGCAGCTATCAATCGAGCCGACTGTTTGCATGCTCATTTAAGCATGTTATCAGGTGATAACATTCTGCGCTCTTCGATGCATACCTGTGACTCGAAACGCCACTGAGAAAACTTAATATTACTGCGCCGACGAAGATTACTTCGTACAAGCTTCGCATAAGGTTGATCGAGCTGGGGAGTTGTGCCGCGTGCATTGTCTTTACCTATCACACATGCTTTACTATCTGCTATCATTCGAACTGACTGTTTGCATGCTCGTTTAAGCTTGTTATCAGGTGATAACATTCCGCGCTCTTCGATACATACTTGCGACTTGAAACGAGTGATTCGGTGCAAGACATCATTCATATGATAGCTTGCTAATACAAGGTGGGCCAGAAAGGCGTACGATTTTAAAAACACTCTTGCGTTTGAAGCTTTAGAGAGGGGACTTCGCGGGTGGTGGGGTTAAGTAGCTCGGTTTTCGGAAATTTAGTCGCGATGGATCACTTCACTGGAGCGCAACGTGCATTCTGCGTTAAACATTTTTAAAAATCGCAATTCGTGCGCTATTGTTCGGCGTTTATTTCGGCGTGAGTTTGGATTACATGACCTAAATCAGTGTCCGAAAGAAAGTGTGATTCGATCGTGGGTCAGAAAGTTCGAAGAGACTGGTTCGACTCTCAAACAGAAGCCTGCAGGACGCCCAAGGTCAACAAGAACGGAATTATCGGACCCTACTTCTTCGAAAAAACAAGGCCAATCTGTCACTGTAAATTCTGACCGATACATAGCCATGTTAAGGGATTTTTTCTTTCCACAACTGCAACAATTTGAAGCCTATAATCGTGTGACATGGTTTCAACAAGATGGCGCGACATGCCATACAGCTAGTGCCTCTTTGGCGGTCGTAAACAAGATGTTTGCTGGGAAACTGATATCGCGCCGAGGTGACATTGCATCTCCTCCTAGAAGTCCGGATATGACGCCACCGGACTTTTTTTTGTGGGGATACCTAAAAAGTAGAGTCTACACCAATAACCCAGCCACGATTAACCAGTTGAAGACCAATATCCGGGAAGAAATGGCAGCTATTCCCCGTGCAATGTGCCAGCGAGTTTTTACCAATTTGAGGGTCAGATTCGAAGAATGTTTGCAGCGGGATGGTGCACACCTGGATGACGTTATTTTTAAGAAATGAATTTCCCAGATGTCAATTTTTATAGAAATAAAAATTTGTATGTGAATCGTACTCAGTTTTTTTTTATGATTTTTTCAAATTCGCAATTCTTTCTGGCCCACCCTGTATTTGGGTATCAAGTAAATTGTTATCCAATCGTATCGTTCCTAGGGACTTATTAATAAATGGTTGGATAATGCTCATAGCGTGCGAGGTGTAAGAAAAGATAACAGTACATAGGTGCTGCTTCGTTAGTAGTTGTTTGGTTAGTATTAAATTAGATAAAATTACAGCATTCGTTGTACAAAATTAGTTCTTCTTAATATGCTAGTGCTATTAACATTCATTATAACTACTTTTTTTTATTGTTCTATATATATATATATATATATATATATATATATATATATATATATATATATATATATATATATATATATATATACTTTTTCCCAATTTTATACCGTTGCTATTATTAAACTAGCCGAAAGGAACGGGTGGAAAAATGCGCGGGAATTTGGGATTGAGTACTACTTGGAGGATTGGGTGCTTGTGTGTTTGAGCTAGGCATGGTTGTTAGCTGCTCCCTATCGATGACGCCATTCCGGGACTTATCTGTTGCTAGTGATGTTGGTGGAACCCGCTGGCTCACCTCCGCAGTATGGATCTGCAAGGCAATACCCGGGTTCGACACCTCTGTAGCGCCTCGATTGCTTGGTTTCGTCCGACAACGCCCCTTAATGAGCCTGATCAAAATGTATATCCCTATAATTAATATCGAGACTGCCGCTATACTGGTCGAAGCCGTAGACAGGTGTACATGCCTTCTGGCCGTCTCATTAAATTTGATCCGATCGAGGTGCGAATAAATTTCATTGAGGCCGTGGGTGCTGGCTGCGACATGTATGCCCCCGTTCTTAGCCGTTACTAGCTTCATTCATGGCATGCTGTGGTTGCCCAACAAATCAGCAACGTCAAGCTCTAAAATCCTGAGGTCTACTCTGGGGAAATACTGCGGTTGAATTATATCGAACCGGTGGGTACTTTGCGCTTTGTAATGTATGGTCATCTCGTTAATCTGAATTGTGCAGGGGAGATGGAGGGCTAGAATTCCTAGACCAATCAGCTTGTGTGTTGTGACGCTAGTATCGCAGTGGATATGGATGGGCGTTTCATTCTGTAGAAAATATATCCAACTGTTAAGTTTGCTCAGCTTGATCAAGGAGTCGGTTATTGATGTACTAACTCGAAGGGGAAGCACCGTCTTCAGTTTGAGTGGGTTGTACAGGAGTGATATGATTTCATTTGTAGACGGTGGCGACTGAGCAATCGGCGTAGTTAACGGTGCCACGAAAAGGTCACCCGGTACCGGATGTTTTATTTTGTTGTGACTTGTATTGTCCGTAAGGAGCAGAAATTGCTGAGTGGTAATGTCCGCTGCTATGAACGAGTATTCCACAGAGGGTATTAGAAACAGTGTCCCGTTGGTTCTGATTGGAAAAAGATGTATCTGATATCACTTCATAAGTGGCAATTGGAAAATAGGCAGCGTGATTAGTACCACTAGTTTGGTTTTCCTCCTGAAATGCTGCAACTCAGCCGCTTGCGTCAAGATTTGCTCGCAGAATTCAGGACATCTATTACCCGGTTTAATATATATTTCATGCAACCTTTTGCTGGAAATCAGAAAGGGGTGAATAATATTGTTCTGCACCGACACAGCAACGTCAATGATGGTGCGTTGCCTTGCCTCAATCTCTAGTAATTGAGCTAGTAATGAAGTCAGTACCACGTTCCTTCGCTCCGCTGCGAGTGATTTATCGGTCATAAGAAAGATGTCCTTGATTTGCAAGCCAAGTTCCGCTTGTCTGCTGATCACATCCGACAGTGGTTTATGGATTTCCTCCAAGGATACGTTTGCAACACTAATCCTTTGTTTTTCCAATTTGACTAATTCCCTTTCTTTGTCCTCTAGGTTATCTAACCAACTGTATAGCTCCTTCTCATTCTCGTCGTCCATGGTACCAAAAAGCGAATGTAGCGCCCTCCCGACTCCATCAATGAATGACCTTTTAGCCCTTTTAGGCATCAGTGACTCAAACAGAGCTTGAGAGCGAGTCTTAAGGTTTTCTACTAGGCTATGGACGTGCCTTAATTGCTTCGCACATCCCAAGCCCTTACCAGCACAAAGCATCTTAACGAGGTGTTCAGCATGTTCGGCTACTCCTATTTGCTCCTGGATTTCCCCTAGATTTAACTCCATCACGACGCTTCAGGTACTGTGGTAGCTCAACAGACTGCCAACATCTTCAAACAGTATCCCCGTGTTCGCTATGCTCTCCAGTGAATATGGTTTCAGATCCTCGTTCGGGGCTGCCAAAACACCAACGCTGAGCAGGCTTAAAATGACGATGCCGACAGCCATTACTAGAAATACGGAAAAAAGAAAAAAGGGAGAAAAGGGTTAGAACAATTTATTCATAATATAGTTTAAGTCGATTGTTATGAACATTTACCAGATTTTTCCTTATCGCAATCGTGGTGTTGACGGGGGAAGTAACGGCTTTGACCTAATATGGCCCAACCCATACTTGCACGAGCTTGTGCTTACGGTTCTCGTTTTTTAGCAAAACTTTATCCCCTATGTGGAAAGTAACTGGTCTGACGTTGTTATCATAATGGGCCTTAGACTTTAATTTACTCTCCATTATATTCTTGCGTGCCAAAGTATACATCTTCCGTAATTTGTGCTTTAATAACAGATAATAGTTCTCATGGTCATAGAGAAGGGCTGGCTCCTTCTTTAGATTCGACGGAACGTCCGCTGTGAACCCATAGAGACCATCCATTGGAGTGAGTTTCGTGCTATCATTTTCACTGACATTGTACACGAACGCGGCCGTACGCAAAAATTGATCCCAAACCTGCGGGATGACACACCATGGATCTCAAATATTCCACAAGGGGTCTATGGGCTCGTTCCAATGCTCCATTGGATTGTGGATGATAGGCGGTAGTTTGCATTTTCCTTATACTTAATAGCCTACATGTTTGCTTGAATGGTTTCCCTATAAAGCTAGCCCCCTGATCGGTAACTAGCTGCTTGGGTATTCTATACCTATAATTTTGTCAAAGAATACTTTGGCTACTGTCTCCGCCTCAGCGTTTGGTAAAGCGTACCAATCTAAAAATTGTGTTGAATTATCCTGATAGGTCAAAATGTATTTATTTCCCGAAGTTGTCTCAATGAGAGGCCCCACGATGTCCAAATATACTTTATCGGATGGCCTCTCCGCTATGTCTGTGACAACCATTGGCATGCGGTGCTGGGGAGAAGTCTTCATAACCTGACATTTCTTACACTTCTTCACATATTTCTTGATGTCCGATAGCATATTCCTCCATTCATACTTCCTACGAATCTTCCTGTAGGTTTCCGCAACCCCTTGATGTCCCCCAAAAGGGGGTAAATGTTCATAACAATCGACTTAAACCATATTATGAATAAATTGTTCTAACCCTTTTCTCCCTTTTTTCTTTTTTCCGTATTTCTAGTAATGGCTGTCGGCATCGTCATTTTAAGCCTGCTCAGCGTTGGTGTTATGGCAGCCCTGAACAAGGATCTGAAACCATATTCACTGGAGAGCATAGCGAACACGGGGATACTGTTTGAAGATGTTGGCAGTCTGTTGAGCTACTACAGTACCTGAAGCGTCGTGATGGAGTTAAATCTAGGGGAAATCCAGGAGCAGATAGGAGTAGCCGAAATTGGAAAAACAAAGGATTAGTGTTGTTAACGTATCCTTGGAGGAAATCCATAAACCACTGTCGGATGTGATCAGCAGACAAGCGGAACTTGGCTTGCAAATCAAGGACATCAAGGGGAATCGTGAAACTCCAACAAGGCTGCTCCCACCTCTTCCGGAGTATTAAGGGTCAGGATCTCAGGTTGTACCTCGGTCTGGAAATATTTAACCTTAATTGTCTCCTCTCCATCAGCTGCACAGTCTCCACTATCCCCGTGGAGACCTCCCAGTCCTGGATCTACACAGAGCCCCTCGGAAGAGGAGTCGGGTGAATCCCGTTGCTCCGGCGCGATATGCAAAGATCCGGTATTATTTGCTTCATAAGTACCGGCGGTAGTGCCATCCCTGCTTGTCTGTTGGATTTTCCCGCTGTTTTTGCGCTCGAGCTAAGGCACCGCACTGATACTTATTACCTGCTTCATTCACCAAGTCCTGAGGGATCCTACTCAACGCGTCGTTGGTATTATACTTCCCCGGCTTGTACTCAATGCGGTAATCAAATTCCGGCAATTTATGGTGGAACCTTATCAACCGGGTGGTAGGATCTTTCACGTTAAACATCCCCTTCAATGGCTTATGATCCGTATAAATGGTAAAACGCCTGCCCTGCAAGTAACATCTGAAATTCTTCACTGCCCAAACCACCGCAAGCAATTCCTTCTCGATAGTGGAATAATAACGCTACGCCTTGTTCAGCGTTCGACTTGCATAGGCTATAGGATGGTCCTTGCCAATTTCTCCTTGAGATAGGACGGCCCCCAGTGCCTCGTTACTTGCATCAGTGATAAGATTAAACGGCTGGGAGAAATCAGGATACGCCAGCAATGGGGGTTCCACCAACGAATTTTTCAACAGCTGAAATGCTTCCATACACTTATCTGTCCATGTAAATCGAACGTCTTTACGGAGCGAATTTGTAGGGGGTTGGCTAACTTGGGAAAATTTAGGATAAACGGTAATAATTAACCAGCCCTAGAAAGGACTGTAGCCTACGGACCATTGTGGGGACTGGGAAATCACGTACGCAGCTAGTCTTACTCGGATCCGGCCGCGCACCTGTTTGAGAACAAATATGTCCCAAATATACCACTTCAGGCCGTAAGAACTAGAACTTCTCTGGTTGCAGTTTTAAGTTGTTTATTCTCAGTCCGACAAAAATTTTTCGTAGCTTATCAATATGATCCCTCAAGTTTTTCCCATAAACCACTATGTCATTGAGGTACACAAAACAATCAAAACCCTGTAAACCTGTTAGTATGTAGTTCATAAGCCTCTGAAAAGTGGTTGGTGCCCCTTTCAAACCAAAAGGCACCAGCTTAAATTCATAGTGTCCATAACAAGTGGTAAATGCTGTTTTCGGCCGATCCTTTGGGTGCACTAAGACTTGATGATAACCGCTGGCCAAATCCAACGTACTGAAATACCGTGAATGCCCCAACTGGTCTAAAATATCCTCTATACGGGGTAATGGAAAAGCGTCTCCTATAGTTTTCTTATTCAGTCTCCTGAAGTCAACGACTACTCTCCATTTCTTGGCTCCATTGGCTCCAGCTTTCTTGGGCACAACCAAGAGGGGGGAGTTTCAGGGGCTCTTGCTCGGCTCGACAATATCGTTGTCCAACATCCCCTTGAGCTGCTCATTAATAATGTCCTTCTGGGGCTGACTCAATTGATACATTTTCTGATTTATGGGTGGTTGGTCCGTCATCAATGGAATTTCATGTGTTATAGCCTCTGTGTAGCTCAACCTATCCCCCGGTAAGAAAAAGATGTCACTAAACTCTTGACATAACTCGGTAATAGCAGTCCTCTCTTCGGAGTTGATATGTTCATAAAGTGTGAGCTCCTGTCTCAACAATGCATTACTCTTAGCATCAGCCGAGGGAAGGTGATGCGCTGATTTAGTACATTTGTTCCCTAACCGACCATTAGCTAACTTCTGAGTTCCTCCCCCAGCTGATACTAAACCACCTATCTGTTTCACGAGGGGACCCTTGTAAGGCGCTTGACAGGCTTTTACCTCCTTATTCGTATCCTCTAGAATATCAATCAAATACTCATCTAACTTCTTAAGCTCCAAGACAATCTCTTTAAGTGCAACTTACGCCTCACTCGAGTTCATTAATCCTATTACAGGGCGGACCGGATCTAGAAGAGCATTGGCTAGGAACACGCCATCCGCTATTGAACTTGCGGTACAAAGCATTTCCTGATCCAACCGAATCGGTACCTCCACTAGATGTTGTGTCCGTGGCAACAATGTGATTACCTCCTCGAAACTGACTCAATAGATTTCATCGGAACCACTTTGGCTACTAGTGCGCCCCTTGACAGAACTGCAATTCACATCCTCGGCCCAGTCTGATAAGCATGCCGCGCTTTGCGCTACCCTCTTGGGCAACGCGTATGCGCTATTCGGCGCCTCAACCGAAGACTGATGCAAATCTTCTGTTCCCCCTTGGCACTCAAGAGGAACCCTGAATTCACTGCCATTTGCTTCCGTGCGAGGAAACACTAGTGACTGAACAGGACCTTCTATATTACAATTTTTTGCTAGAAAGTCGTTTCCAAGAAGACCATCATTGAACACCCCCTGAATTGCGTCTACCAGATGAAAAGTACAAGGAAGCTTGGTGGAAAGCTCAAAATTGCCTTGCGTAGAACCAAGGGTTTCTCCTTCCCCAAAAGGGCTTGACAAAGTGAGCTTACGACTAACATCTATTGGACACGTATCACGTATTGCCGATTTGCTAATTATGCTAACCTCTGCACCTGTATCTATGGTAAATTCAGTTTTCCCCTGTTTCCCAATATCTAAAGGCAATGAAGCCGTCATGAGGTTTGATTCCCTGTAACAGTTATCTACTGTGTCAGACCCGCCAGCCACTTCCTGCGACTCCCTAGATTCAACCTTCCTACTGAGATATTGGCTTCCTGGTTGCACCGTCCTTATTGTAGCCGAGCCGGGGATTTTCGACTCGGCTGTGTCTCGTTTCCCTGCTGCTTGGCTTCCCATCTCCTCTTTTGGAAACACGTACCCACGCTATGACCCCTTCGGCCACAAAAATCACATTTCATCTGAACACTAAAAACCCTTGGACCCTCATTAACAACTGGTGTTGCCGTAGCTGGCCTTGCCTTACAATCCCTATGATCGTGACCATACTCCTTACATTCTGGACAATAAGGAGTATTTTTGCGACTATAGCAGTCTGCATAAGTGTCGCCTCGCTTATGACAAAAGTTACACGTGATTTTCAGACTCTTTGCAAATTTAGATGGCTTCGAACCTGAACTTGGATCGAGCGACATTGCTACCTTTGGCTGGAAAGAAACAGCACACGGATTAGGTGTATAACTAGCTTATTAAGGCGTAAATGCATATTGACCAGGCAACCAAGTACCGAAAGTGGGTTGTACCTGTGATATTTGTGGGTATAACTGCATCGAATTTCCCTGCAATTTTTCCATATTTATTCCTTTAGTAACTAAATCCTCGAAGGTAGACGTTTCCTGCGTCAACAAATACTGACAAAGATGGGGATTGTTAACACCAACCCTAAAGGCATTCTTAGCGAAATCCTCCAGCTGTGCGTTTGCAATCTTACTTACCTCTGAGCCATACTTAACCACAACAGCCTCCTGGCATCGCTTAAGCATTTGCCTCAGACGTGATGTGTAGGACAATACTGATTCCGTGGGGTTTTGTTCGGCTGAGATGAGTCCACTCACCAATTCTTGGTAGGTTTTCCTTGGCAAGTAGACGCGGTTTAAGAGCTCCTCAGCCGCCTCTAGAGTTGAAGGGAGCTTTGATGATATCAGCTGGTAAGCCTCCCCTCGAAGACGAGTCGGAAAGATCTACGTGAAAGCTACCCACTCCTGGCTATTCAAACTTGCCTGCTACACCCAATAAAGCTCTGCAGGTCTAAAACTATTGACGGGCTTGGGGTTCCCAAAAACAAGGGATAATCTGCCCCATTAACTTAGCTACCTTAGCATAATCGGCCATATTGCCTGCAAAATTTTTAACCTCTACCCCCTTACCAGTCATTTAAACAGGACTAGAATGATTGGCTTGATCAATTGAAGCGTTTGTGGATGGGCCTGCCTCAAACGATAAATTCTAATCGTGAGACGTAATCAGCGTCTTTAGAGATTGCGATAGATCGAAAGAACTGGTCTGGTTTAGCAAGACTCCGCCGAAGTGTTCAATCTCTTCTTTAAATTGCTTCGTTTGTTCACGGAACTGACTAATTCGCTCTAAACGATGCACATGCAAATTATCAACCGTATTCGTTAATTCAATAATTGTGTCCGATTCAACGGGCTCGGTTTCTCGCTTCACCTGTTGATTTGAGGTAGAACAAGAAGATTCAGACTTACTTTTTGGATTCGAGAGTGCTCTTCCGCTTCGTAACACGAATCCGTCGCTTTCTCCTGGAGTTGTCCGCTGAATTCCTCCTACTGCCTGATTCCTATCACTCATTCGCGCGATTGAACAATTAATAATAACCGTGTCTTCGGGTTAACGTACAAGTCGCTAATAACACAACTCCTTCTGTGGTTGGTAAGGACTACAGTTTCTATAACACTAACTGGGTGGTACTACCTACAATTCCAAGGATATGAAGCCCAAGCAATCAGGATGCGTGGATGAGTCTAAGTGTAAGATTCCAATTTCGAACGTTTCACCAATTTAGTCTGTACCAAATTGATCACTCTACAGCAAGTCTCCGTACTAGAGCTGTTCGGTAACTAAAACCGGCTGCGCCAATGTTATATTTTCCCTATCGGGGGTCCTGTCGGCCTCTTCTGGGGAGCTCCGTGATACTGATTGTACCTACACTCACCTACGCACCTGTAAAGAGCCTGAATGAACTTCCTTGGAATAGATACGCAAGTGTTATTTTATTGTTTTTTCTTTATTTTCTTCTTTGTTTATATATTTTTTTTCTCTAAGTTGATGACGTGTCGCGATCTCCCGACGAATCCCTCGGCGTACTTCCCGTGCTAGGTGGCGAAAGAAGGCCCGCTCCGTGGGTGTGACGGCTAAGCGGGCTAACCACCTCAGCTCGTAGAGCTCGTGCCGTTGACGCTCCCGCCGGCCTCCTCGTGGACGCCTCTGTTTGGCGGTGTTGTCGGTGGTGTCCAAGGGCGCGTTCAATCTACGTAAATACTCGTCCTTGCTAATGGGACGGGGGCCGGCTCAGAGTTCTTCCTTGAGTACCTGCTCCAAACTCCGAGTGGGAGCCTGCTGTGGACGGATTGGTTTCACTACCTGTCTGGTACCACCGGCCAACAGGGGATAGAGCGGCACGCAGACGCTGCTTAACTTTGCTCCTGAAGTCTTCATGCTGCTCGCTGCTGCGTCGGCTGCCTTGCCGCGGTGTCGTTCCTGGGACGCCTGGAATTATAGGGAAGGTTAGCAATGGTGGCCAGCAGCGGTTACGCTAATAGGCCTGGAGAAACACGGCTAGTAATGCCAACACCTCACCATTGGCTTCTTCGTTTCGTGGTATGATAATTGCTCTCCTTAGATGCGCGTTGTTGCACATTCGGCTTCCAATCGATTTTTCCACCTCGCTCAAGAAGTTTAAATACTATTCTTTCAACCTAAATTCTCTTAGAATTCGCTGAGTAGCCAAACACGTGCACTCTCGTTCCACGAACATTTTTCCTCCCCGCTTCGTCTCGCTTGCTCGACTGGTGAATATGCGAAACTGGAGAAATTGAGCGAAAAAGTGTTTTTCGCTTAAGCTTTCGACTTCGAAAGAGTGCTTTCAGCTTAAGTTTCGGCTTTCTCACTTTCTCCTGAGGTGAAATAGCAAAACTGGGGACATTGAGCGAAAGAGTGTTTTAGCCAGAACTCTCGGTTTTCCCACGATCGCTCGTGGTGAAATAGCGAAACTGGGAATAGTGAGCGAAAGTGTGTTTATGTCGGAACTTTCGGTTTTCCTCTCCGCTTACCTCACTTCCAAGCATCACGTTCGTTCATGATGTAAATATCGTTGCGGGTTGAACTTTCTCGTTCACTTAACTGCTCGCTTATCTACTGGCGCATGTGTTTCCATGGCTACTTTTCGTTGGCGCAGTGCGAGTACATAGGTGTTGTTTGCTCGCTACTACTGCAGTTATGAAGCGGGAATACATCCGAGCATGTTTTATGTGTTCGCTCGCAACTAATTACTAATTGTAGGAATTCCGCAATCAAAAGTATCCCTACCACGCAAAAACCTGCGATAGTACGTATCGCGAAGTAACCTGATACAGTTTTATTTAATTCTACTCACAACAAGCTTTCGTTTGACATCCCATATATTGAAATTGGAGAAAGTATGAACAACGGCCATTTTTCCAGCAATGCACTCCTTGCAATCCGATCGTTTTCCGAAGAACTCCAGAATATCGTTGCAGTGAAGTTCTTCAATTTTTTTATGTTCTTGAGTACAATAACAGCGCGATTTTTATATTCAGGCACTTCCGACTCCCGTTTCCGATGATTTTACAGCTGAGCGTTTCGGAATCAAAAGTATCCCAACCACGCAAAAAAGTGATATTGCAGGTATCGCGAAGCCGCCTGAATGCACTTTTATTGAATTCTACTCATCACTAGCTTTCGTTTGACACCCCATATATTGAAACTGGAGAAAGTTCTAAAAACGGACATTTTCCAGCAACGCACTCCTTGCAATCCGATCGTGTTCCGAGGAACTCCACAATATCGTTGCGGTGCTGATCTTTAATTCTTTATGTTCCTGAGTATAGCGCGATTTTGTTATTTAGGCACTTTCGACTCCCGTTTCCGATGATTTTACAGCTGCATGGTTTCGGAATCAAAAGTATCCCAACTACGCAAAAGACTGCGATTTTAGGTATCGAGAAGCTACCTGATACACTTTTATTTAATTCTACTCATCACTAGCTTTCGTTTGAGACCCCATATATTGAAATTGGAGAAAGTATGAACAACGGCCATTTTTCGAGCAACGCAATCTCTGCAATCCGATCGTTTTCCGAGGAACTCCAGAATATCGTTGTGGTGAAGATCTTTTAATTTTTTATGTTCCAGAGAACAATAACAGCGTGATTTTGATATTCTGGCACTTCTGTCTCCCGTTTCCGATGATTTTACAGCTGTATGGCTTCGGAATCAAAAGTATCCCAACCACACGAAAAAGTGCGATTGTACGTACCGCGAAGCTACCTGATACACTTTTATTTAAATCTACTCATCACTGGCTTTCGTTTGACACCCCATATATTGAAATTTGAAAAAGTATGAACAACGACCATTTTCCCAGCAATGCACTCCTTGCAATCCGATTGTTTTCCGAGGAACTCCAGAATATCGTTGTGATGAAGATCTTTAAATGTCTATGGTCCTGAGTACAATAACAGCACGATTTGCATATTCAGGCACTTCCGACTCCCGTTTCCGATGATTTTACAACGCTATGGTTTCGGAATCAAAAGTATCCCCCACGCGGAAAACTGCGATTGTAGGTATCGCAAAGCTACCTGATACACTTTTATTTAATTCTACTCATTTTGATATTCAGGCACTTCCGACTCCCGTTTCTGATGACTTTACAGCTGTATGGTTTCGGAATCACGCAAAAAACTGCAATTCCACGTACGGCGAAGCTACCTGAATGCACTTGTATTGAATTCTACTCACAACTAGCTTTCGTTTGACACCCCATATATTGAAATTGGAGAAAGTATGAAAAACGGCCATTTTTCCAGCAATGCACTCCTTGCAATCCGATCGTTTTCCGAGGAACTCCAGAATATCGTTGTAGTGAAGTTCTTCAATTTTTGTATGTTCCTGAGTTCAATAACAGCGCGATTTTTATATTCAGGCACTTCCGACTTTCGTTTCCAATGATTTTAGAGCTGTATGGTTTTGGAATCAGAAGTACCCCAACCACCCAAAAAACTGCAATTGCAAATATCACGAAGCTGCCTGAATGCACTTTTATTGTATATTGAAATCGGAGAAAGTATGAGAAATCCCCGTTGGCAGCACCAGCCGGAATGGTAAATTTCTCGTATGTAGCGTAAGGTATCGAAAAAGAAAATGGCTTATCTACTACTGGACTTCTTATTGTAATTTGTGTGGCACTACATGGGTATTTATTAACAAAAAGAATCTGCCGCCGTTCGTACTTCGAGACCCTTCATAGAGGCGCAAATATTTTGCTAATTAAATTGAGTTGCAAACGTATGGATCACATGTTGAAAATCGGCGGGTAATAAATTTTTATAAACATATCTATACTGGTTTTGCCCTTCTCCCATTTGCTGTTTAAACATTTCACAGAGGTTACCACACAAATGTGATAACTTGTCGGCTTAAATAGCTTAAATAGTTAATTTCAAAAGATTTCCATAAAAGCTTCATCAGCACTGCCAATAATATATACATTTTCGATTCTTTTTTGAACCATCAGGGGCCGTCATTTTGGATTTTTAATGAAAACAGCTGTTAAAAATATTAAGGTGTAAATTTTCGAATTTTTTGTTTGTCATCCGATTTGCATAATTAAATTAAATTAACTTGCCTTAATAACATATAATTTCAAGTTTTATCGGAGTCTGTTGAGAAACTTAGCTGCTGGAGGGCTACAGAAATAAAAAAAAAAATGTTTATGTCATCCCCCTGTATGGGGAGACCCTCTTAAACACTTTAAAATATTTACTTACACTGCAAATTTCAAGAGGCACCACTTTTGACCTCCGTAGAAAATTTCCTCATTGTAGCTTAGGTGGTTTGCGAGAAAGCTTGTGATGCACAAACAAACGGACGGACGGACAGACAGACAAGTCATGATTTTATAATATTTTAGAATATTGTTGAAAATACTTTACAATATTTCAAAAATATTCTGATTTATAAATACTTTCAAGATAAGTCATTCAAAACGTTTCCATGAAAAAAATTCATTATTTCAGTTGCCACTAAAATAGCGAATTGCGCTGGCCTCCTTACCTTTGGGGGCCGCCATTTTGAATTTATGCCTTTGATTTTGGACTATCTTAAATCTTTATGGGCTAAGACCTCATCAATCAATGTGCCAAATCTCGTTCAAATCGGAGTTTCACTCTAGACAGGGCAAAATAATTCAATTTTTAGTGAAAATGCCAGCTAAAAATATTAGGTTTTAAATTTTCGACTTTTTATTTTTCATTCAATTTTAATAATTTTCTGCATAATACAAGAACATAGTACAGAAATCCATAATCTCAAGTGTCATCAAAATCCGCTGAAAAATGTGACCGCTAGAGCGCCACAAAAACCTGAAAAAAAACTTATATTTAAACTGCCGCCATTTTGAAATTTGGACATGCACATCACATCAAAATATCAAAGTCTGTAGATCTAAGTAGTGCCTATCTTGAAATCAAGTTTCATATATGTCGAATCAAAATTGCGACTTTCAAAGCCTTTGAAGTTTTGAGTTTTAACTGCCCGCCATTTTGTTTTTTGTGACCTGACCTCCAGTTTTTTCACGTAATTCTTTAGATACTTATAATTTCTATCTAAATGCCGAATTTCATGAAAATCTGTTGAAAGCTTTGACCACTATTACAACAACAAAATTTTGAGCGGCCGCCATTTTGTTTCTGCCGTATCGACTTTGGATTTTTTATTGTTAGATTCATCACATACATCAGTGAACCTTTGTACCGAATTTCATCCAAATCGGAGCTATACTTTGGTCAGACCAGAAATCACGATTTTTCGTCTAAAATGGCCGCCATTTTGTTTTTGCCCAGCCGATATAGCTGGTTCACGAACTTAACCGAGATATTAAGCCAATACACCTTTCCTGAAAACTTGGTGAAATCGGAGCAAAATTGCAACCTCTAGGGCCACAAATTTCGTTATATCCCATATATATATATATATATATATATATATATATATATATATATATATATATATATATATATATATATATATACATATATATATATATATATATATATATATATATATATATATATATACATATATATATATATATATATATATATATATATATATATATATACATATATATATATATATATATATATATATATATATATATAAATATATATAGATATATATATGTGTGTATATATATATACATATATATATATATATATATATATATATATATATATATATATATATATATATATATGTATAATATATGTATATATATACATATATATATATATATATATATATATATATATATATATATATATATATATATATATATATATATAGATATATATATATAGATATATATATATATATATATATATATATATATATATATATATATATATATATATATATATATATATATATATATATATATATATATATATATATAATATTCTCCGCAATAGGTAATTTTCTCTCGACGCAACCAGCGGTTGCAGCCACGATGTTAACAGTACATCGAGAGCGGTACTAACCATGACAAAAACGGTGAACAATACAATGACAGTGAAGACGGACGAATAACGGAGATTAGCAGACAGTCTGGTTCAGACTGAGATTCCTGCGGCATTTTGGCGCAGCAAAAAAATTATGCGAGCGCGAGAGCGTACTATTAAGGAAAAGCGGGAAACTCTGCGGGACGTTTCAGGTGTTCGAGCTGTGGAAGATATCATAAAAAGCATCGAAAATTTGATGGTAACTGCTGCGATCGTTACCGAAGCGATCGATGCCAGGGTCTCAAATCCCGACATAGTAAAGAAACATCCTGAAGCTAACGAGGAGACTACGGCACAAAAAGTAACGTGTGACCAGACAAATAAAGCGACGCTGTGTAATTGCACCACCAACGTCGAGAATGTGGCGGAAGCACTGCATTCGGAAACGGAAAGCGATAACCTCTCCCAAGGATGGTTGAAGAAAGGCTATTCCGAAAAACGGGAGGTGTTCTGAAAAGAATACAATCTGCATGCGACTCCGCAAAAAACAGCAAAGCAGTATAGGTTGGGCTCCTTGAGCTAGAAGAACTCCTAGATGGCATAGGGCATTTTATGATTGATAATGATTGGAGGCACTGGGTAAAAACCAAAGACGAGCAGAAGGCTAAAGAGGCACTGGGGGTGAAATCTAAAGGCCACATGCAGATAGCTCCACCAGTAAAAATTAATAAAAGAATGGCGTCTAGCCCAATCGAAGGAGATCGGGATAAAAGAAGGAGCACTTGGTGAGCGTGAAGCACCATATCACGGGTTCCAGGTAGTACTTACAAAAGGAGCAAAGAAAACCGCAAAAAAACTCCTTCAAAAAGTGCCAGAAAGTAAAGTTCGCACGGACGCCCAATCAGAAAAAGGGCCTGATGCAAAATAGAAGAGGCAGAAGCCCCAACGAAGACCCCGGCAGCAGGCACTACTCGTAAAACCCCAATATGGCCGATTCTACGCGGAGGCACTACGGGACATCAGTGGAAACGTAAAGCCCGAAGAAACCAACACTACCATTAAGGTAGTACGACAAACGCGGTCGGGCCACATAGTGGTCGAATTCGGAGCAGAGGCAGAGGCATTCTGCGACGCAGTAAAGAAAGTCCTCGGCAAAAGCGCAACTATAGCCCCACTAGTAGGTGTTGAATGTACGTTCTAATTCACTTTTTCCATACAAACTTCATATGTTGTCGAGGGTGTGTGGGTGCGTGTATTAGGGTGGTATAGGTAGGTGCCTGGGATAAGAGGGTATGAGTCCGGAATAGGTGTGCATATCATGGATGGTTGCGACGAGGGTATGTGTCTAGGGTATGCGAATATGTGTATCAGATTAGTGTAGATGTGGGCCTTAGGTAAGTAGGTGTATGTATTGAATTAGCATACGTGGGTGCCGGGGATGAGAAGGTATGTGTGTAAGGTAAATAAACATCTGTGGCTTGGTTGAGTAGGTAAGTATTGCGGGTCTTAGTAGCCTCTAATGGTAAATGGTGAAACTGGGCATATTAACTATAGTCTAGGATAGTCCCATATATTCAGTCAATAGATTGGAGCTCTAGATTTCTCGTCGTGCGTTTATATTGGGTTTAATTGTAATTATTAGAAGCTAGCCTTTGACGCTTTTAGCGATAGATAATTATACTATTCAAGGTTGCTATTCATCTATAGTGGAAGGATTTTTCACAAATTCATTGCTTCTAGTCTTCGAGTAGTTTTGTTACTCATCTTTGGTGGAAGTTCTTCTCGGGGCTTTAACGCTTCTAGCGGTGGATAGTTTTTTAACCCATGACTACTTTAACGTATATTGTAGGAGATCCATGTCTAGAGTTGATAGCTTGAAGTATTAGGGTTGCTGATCAATAAGGGAAGCTCTGTGGATACGTGGCGCTCTGGGCGATAGGTTTACTGCTTATAGGGCTTGAGAATTTCTAGCGTATCTCACTACTGAGAGGCTTCCGGGTCGAGTGATTTACTTTATTACATTAGGGATGCTGAACGTTTTTTATGGTACGATTGGCATGGAAATTTGCTTCAGGGGCGCTTGGTTAAGGAACGCGTTGCTCATCGATTGATGTTTTTGGCTAAGGATGAACGGCCGCGTGTGGAAATGACCGATTGGCTTGATCATGCCGGGCATTTTTATGACGCGGGTAGTTGCGTGGTGACGGAGGGCGCTGCATTATGGATGGGTGACGGGCTTGCCTTTCGATGGTTTTTTTAAGGCGTGAGAGTTTACTTCGTGGGTGCTTGCTTAAGGTGCATGTTGCTGGATGGCGTTGTGGGCGAGAAAACGTCATGCGCATCGCTTGTTGGAGAATGTAATTGGAGATGTGGGTTTCCGTGGTGGCGGATGTTATGAGCCGTCGAAATTTACGTCGTCAGCGCTTTGTTAAATTTCCGCGTTGCCTGTTGTTAAGTATGGATAGCCTTGTTGGCGAATGATTTGCGTCGCTTTTTGGAGGATCGTGATTGGGGTGTAGATTTGTTCAGGCATTGAAATTGACCTCGGGGCCGCGTGGCATATGCAAGTGACTTTGCTTGTCAAGAATGGGGTTCCATGTGCATAGACTTACCTACTGGTGGGAATCTTAGGGTTTCGGAATCTACATTGTGGAACAGAAGTGGCATGGCATACGTTGCATTGTAAGACAGCTTTGATTGCTGGCGGCCGGCATGTTTGCTTGAAAAAGATAGCATATGCATTGTGCGTTGCTTGGCGATGTGAATTGTTAGCAGTGGTAGGGTTTTTGTAGTGCTCATAGGCTGTGGATAACGTGATGTGCGGTATTGAGACATGTTTTCACAAATGTCCATTCATAGATACGTCTGTTCTAGTCTGTTGATCATTATTTGCATTGATCGTTTTCAGTTTCTTTTTCTTGGATACGTCATTTCTTTTTTTCCTACTTTTTGCTATTACATATTATTGCTTTTATCGGTTTCATATCAATAGTACTTTGAGAATCGTCAACAATGTATTTTATTTGGTTAGACTACTATGCTGATTGCTCAAATCTATGTATGATGTGGTTAAATAGATCTTAATGCTTGTTGTAATGCGTTCTTGATATATAGTCTTGTATTTAATTTTAGTTTGCTTGTAGCAGCATTTTGTTTGTCTTCATCATCATCACTTACGAGGTGTGTTCAAAAAGTATCGCGAATTTTGAATTTTCGCGGATTACGTATCTTCGAATTTCGATTTTTTGTGGCGTTATGTTGGTACTCATGTCTGTCACTTATGCCGACAAGCTCGGCCATTTTGAATGTTCACTTAATTGGTGATAGCTGCTTTACTTGCACGTGTTTTCAATCGTCTTCGATTTTTACTTATTCAAAAAAATGGATCAAAGAACGTGTATGAAATTTTGTGTGAAAAACGAAATTAAGTGCGCGGATGCATTCCGAATGTTGACTGTGGCATACGGAGAAGCTACCTTTGACCGAAGCAACGTTTATCGGTGGTACAAAATGTTTTTAGAAGGCCGAGAAGATGTGAACGACGAAGAGCGTGCCGGACGCCCGAGCACTTCAACAACAGACGAAAAAATTAATGAAGTGGAGAAAATGGTATTGGCCAATCGTCGAATCACCGTTAGAAAAGTTGCTGAGGACCTAAAAATATCGATTGGCTCGTGCCATTCGATTTTTATCAACGATTTGGGCATGAGACGGGTCGCCGCGAAATTCGTACCAAAATTGCTCAATTGCGACCAAAAACAGCAACGCATGAACATTGCTAATGAGATGTTAAACTCTATCCGCGACGAACCAGATTTGCTCCAGAGGGTCATAACTGGTGACGAATCGTGGGTTTATGGTTATGACGTGGAAACCAAAGCTCAATCATCTCAATGGAAGCTGCCGCATGAACCAAGACCGAAAAAAGCGTGCCAAGTTCGGTCGAATGTGAAAGTTTTGCTGACAGTTTTCTTCGATTGCAGGGGCGTGGTGCATCGTGAGTTCTTGCCACAGGGAAGAACGGTCAACAAGGAATATTACCTGCAAGTTATGCGCAGTTTGCGCGAAGTAATCCGCCAGAAACGCCCGGATTTGTGGGAGAACAAAAATTGGCTTTTGCACCACGATAACGCCCCTGCTCACACATCGTTGCTTGTGCGCGACTTTCAAAAACAACACACTAATGATGCCGCAGCCACCGTATTCCCGAGATCTGGCCCCCTGTGACTTTTCTTGTTTCCTAAACTGAAGAGGCCCATGAAAGGACGACGTTACGCTACGCTTGACGAGATAAAGACGGCATCGAAGGAGCAGCTGAACAAGATTAAAAAAAATGATTTTTTGAAGTGCTTCGAAGATTGGAAAAACCGTTGGCACAAGTGTATAATATCTCATGGGGATTACTTTGAAGGGGACAAAATAGATATTCATGAATAAATAAATAATATTTGAAAAAAAAACGAAATTCGCGATATTTTTTGAACACACCTCGTATTTCTTAAAGCAGTTTCTACACTTCATTCTCTGATTTTAGTATTATGTAGAAGTATGGCACTATATTCATTCGTTTTTTTCTCTATTAAATTTTGTGAACGTACATATCTTATATCAGTCTTTATAATTGCGAAATTTCAAAAAGTTTAAAGGCACCGTTTTGATTTTATGGGCGAACATGTGAAATCTATAAATCATACTATTATTAACAAAGTTGAGTGAATTTCGAGTTCTGAAGCATTTGTTGCCCTTGTACTCATAAAGGTCCACATTCGTGACAATTTTCAGACTTTTGGCTGAAGGGTGTCCAGTCGCGAGGGGGGACACAAACTTTGCGTACATTTTGCCTTCCCCTGGACCCCCTAGTTCATAAAATGACTTTTTTATTTCTGATTCTAAAAGTTCTAATCAAGACCTTTCATTTAATACCACACTCGACTACCTTTGGTAAAAAAAAAATTTTAAGGGCTCATTCGTTATGAGAGGGAACCCCTCTTAACAATTTTTTAAATTTTTGTTAAGACCTTAAATTTTGAGAAACCATCACTTCTGACCTTTCCACAAAGTTTGAGCATTCTAGCTTCTATGGTTTCTGAGGAAACTAGCTGTGACGCACGGACACACGGACAGACGGACGGACGGACAGACGGACAGACGGACGGACAGACAGGTCGCAAAACTAGTAGGTCTTTGTAAAAAAATTTTTTACGAAGACCTAAAAAGTGAATGCGGTAGGTCATTGACATTAGGGGTTTGTTGGTATTATGGTATTATTCTTTGTTTATGCCCATAATGCACAGAAAAATATTTTTTTGGTCATGCTAGCATTATAGGCATGCACTAGATTGAATAAATTTTTATAAGCTAAACTTTAATTGGATCATTTCACTCTTTTCACATCAACTTAATGTAAATCTATACGACAAATTTGCTCTACATTGAAGCTTTTCCAACGTCGCGCGGATATCGATCACTCTTTCGGATGGCTCCGATAGCTTTTAAAATTACTTATGGAATTGCTTGCAGCTACATAAATGAGTTGCATATTTTTAATAATAATTTTTCAGAAAAATTATTCGAGAAGAAAAATGTTAGGAGAAGGTGGTTTCGACGTGTGTACTAATTCTCCTCAGGCCATCACTCTTAGATACACACCGGTAATGGCGACCACCATGCTTAGAGGTGAAGGAGTTAATTTTAATTTTTCTACTTATGCGAACTCAATATGTTTTTTGTATCTGCAAGTTATGTTCGTTATCCGCGCGACGTTAGAAAAGCTTCAATGTAGAGCAAATTTGTCGTATAGATTTATATTAAGTTGATGTGAAAAGGGTGAAATGATCCAATTAAAGTTCAGCTAATACAAGTACTTACAAGAGAAATTTCCCATGAACATAACTTGCAGATACAAACAAGTTGGGTAGACAGACCTATGCTCATGTCAGAAGGGTTTTGTACTCAACTTACAAAATGCAGTAACCAGCAACGAATAAAATTAAGAAACATGTCAAAGACGATTTTATTGGAGAAAATGTGAAATTCGAGGATCATACTATTATTAACAAAGTTGAAAGAATTTTGACTTCTGAGGTATTTTTTAGAGTTATACCCATAAATATCTCCCTTGATAATTTTTTCAGATTTTTTAGATCACGGGTGTCCATTCGCGAGGGAGGAAACACATTTTTCATGTATTTCCCCCCCTGTACCCCCCCACTGAAGCAAAAACGGTCAGTTTAAGAGCTGTTTTGAAAAGCCCTCATAGAGAACTTTCAGTTGATACTCATATCGGCTACCTTTCATGAAATTTTTTTCCAAGGGCCACTTCTCTGTACTGTAATTATCGATTCATGGCCTATTTTTTCGAATCCTAGAATGGTTACAAAGCCCTTTTGCAAGGAGCTCTCTCCTGCCTCTTCGACTTGTTTCAATTATATGTACTCATCTTCATGAAACCTATCATTCCTGCAATTTTCATGCAAATCCTAGCAAAGCTGTAGTGTCTAAGTCAGTAAAAAGCGCATATGGCTCATAGCCATATGTTTCCATAGTAATACAGGGCATATTGTTCCATAGTAATACAGGAAAATTCAAATCGCTATAACTTCGTCAAATACTATTCGATCCTTATGAAACTTACAGAAAAGATCAATCCTATATATAATCATCTGTTTGCAAAATTTTATTGAATTTAAAGGTACCGTTTGGATTTTATTCAAGAAAACATAAAATCGATAAATCATACTATTACTAACAAAGTTGAGTGAATTCCGAATTCTCATGTATTTGTTGTTGTTGTACTCATGAAGGCCTACATTCATGATTTTTTTCAGATTTTTCGGATGGAAGGTGTCCAATCGCGAGGGGGGTACGCGAAAAGTTCGTACATTTCCCCTTCCCCTGCCCCCCTCGGTTTGTTCACCCTTGAACTTTCAAGAAGTCACCACTTCTGACCTTTCCACAAAGTTTCATGGCTGTAGCCTCTATACTTTCGGAGAAAAAGTGCTGTGACATACAGACGGACGGACGGGCGGACGGACAGACGGACATAGGTCGTGATTGCAATAGGGTTTTGTATTTTAGTACAAAACCCTAAAAAAATATTGAGTTCGCATAAGTAGAAAAATTAAAATTAACTCCTTCACCTCTAAGCATGGTGGTCGCCATCACCGGTGTGTATCTAAGAGTGATGGCCTGAGGAGAATTAGTGCACACGTCGAAACAACCTTCTTCTAACATTTTTCTTCTCGAATAATTTTTCAGAAAAATTATTATTAAAAATATGCAACTCATTTATGTAGCTGCAAGCAATTCCATAAGTAATTTAAAAATTTTTATATTTACTTTGAATTAGGTGTTGTTATTGTATTTAGTTTTAAGTAGTTTCATGAGTGTCAGTTTAATATAGAGTAAAACTGTTATTTTATGCTTGTCTCATATTCTAGATATCATGGTTTCTAGTATTGAAAAATTATTTATGTATGAATCGCTCTAGTATGATTTTTCGACATTTCCGAATTTCTCTAGGTATATTTTCATTCAGAACTTGTTGATGTTTTGAGTATGATAATTTTTAATTTGTTATCTCCTTAGGAAAATAATGCATGCTTGGATGGTGCCATTAAGTTGATACTTTTCGGATGCATATTATCGCTTATAGTGCCTATATGATTGCATGGGAATTTACAAACCTCATACTTTGTGTGCTTGTATTAAGCGTAAAGCCACTTCTGCTATATTCATATACATTTTCAATATTTGTGGATTCAGTAAAATACGTATTTACTACATTTTAAATATACTGGATTTATCATCATAGGGATTTTCGGGTATATTCGAGTACTATTTTCACATAAGTAAAATATACTCTTATTGAGTTTTTTTTCTTCAGAATGTTTTACTGCTGGATGCTTGCTTAATTTTTATAGGTTTGAAGAAGATCTAATTAGTTTTCATCATATAGGGTATGTTTTGGGTTGGCACACTGCTACTATAGATCACCTAGGCTAATGTTTATGTAAGATAGTAGTTTATGGTATGCTATTTTTAGATCGATCTCATCGTATCATGTATAGACAAGTAGCATATGTTATGGAGTGTTCTTGATAAGGATGGTCGCGAGTCATTACAGGATGTTAAGAGATGATCAGGAGGTGTTTATCTGCTGGTAATTTGATGAACAGATGTACAGTTGAGTTGAATGAACTCATGCGGGGTTTTTTTTGTCCATCGCTAGATATTTTTGAATGGTAGAGTTAAGTGTTTAATATTTGGAAATTTTGGATTTGATAGGAATGTATAGATCATTATGCTTGGTTGTTATAGGTATTTAATTGCTTGAGCAGTGTGAGATCAGATGTTGAAATAAAAAGACTGTTTTCTTTCTAATAGAAATAATTATATATAAATAAATTTTGATACAATTTACAGCACACCTGATAAATGGCTTGATATATTTATGGATTCTATAGCATTTTGAACAATCTTCAAGTTAACTTAACCTAGGTTTATTCAGCTGCACTATTTCTGCATTAGGACCATACAAATCTATAATAAGTCCTCTCACATCTTTTTTAATGTTTATTGTACAATTTATATAGCAATTCAATATCTTCAGCATATCATTGTAGCTTATGCCCCCTTCACTCTAGTGCAAACTGTTGATGTTTCAATTCCAATATCGTTTTGGTTGTATGTTATGAGAATAGTATGTTCCTTAATGAATTACTGATGAGAATTTCCCGAAACTAATTGAATATCAATTATAAACTTTTTCATTCTAACAGCACTGACCACTAGCTGGTTATAGTTTTGTTTGGAGTGTTTATAATACCCGGTGCTATGAATTATTACTTTGTCGTATGTATTCGAGACTGCAGGAGTATGTACTGTTTTATGAGAGTAAAAATATTTCTTGTCTCTTGAGCATATGAATGGCAAATGCATGTCGTATTAGAGTTGGACTATTCACATATTTGGTAGTGTATTCCATGTTTATTAGATATTTTCTCACCCATATTACCATATTTAAGCATATAATTCTCGATCTGTATTCGGTGCTCAAGGAAAATGTCATGGTACTCTTCCATGAAGTATAGGATGACCATTGTAACAGATCTTATCGCGTTGAAAGTGTATTAACCTCTGACCTATTAGTTTTCTTGACGTTTTTTGAAAGTAATGTACTAAGGACCACTGTTTTGCTGAATTTTAAAAACCTCATAATAATCCGTAGAATAATATGTAGTCTAGTGATAGAAAAAACAACGTGCTGTGTTTAAGTTAACATACATTCATGTTCTAGTTTGTGCAGTGCAACTTAAAAGAGGTTCTGTTTCTCAATAAACTTCAGTATTTTATAGACTAAGGAGATTATACTTGGTTACCAAGCCTTTCACACTAGTATGTAGTTTACCAAGTCTCCATGCACAATTTCCTAATTAATAATTCTTTTTAGTGAAGTAAAACATTTTTTATGGCGTTTGTAGTATTTTATTTCATCACATGGAAAATTAAATCGTTACGTAGTACTGGTATTTCATAAAAAAGTCTAGAGTAGTTGATATTTACAAATGATGTTTGAGTTGGAGTGAAGAAGTCGTTGATATCCAGTTTAAGTACGCTTTTTTCTCTGCATCTTGCACAATATTGGTTATAGTATTCCTTAACACAATCGGTTAGCAAATTGTTGTATTGCATGACAATGTTGAAAAAATCCATCAAGATGAAAAGCGTGAAGAGCTCTGGATGTTTAAGTATAAGTCTCTCGCCTGCAATAGGTATGTAGAAGAGTTCAAGAAGTCCAAGCTGATTTACAGGGAATTCATCTACTCTATCCTTGAGATCAATGCGGTATTGGCGAAGTGAAGTCCATTGGCTGTTATCTAACTCCAACTGATTTTGTCCACTGCATCGGAAGATTATTTTCGCTTGAAATGTCAGCGGGTCAAATCCAAGTATTACTTTGCTTATGTGGAAGCCTTCATCAAGATAGTATGTATAGTTCAGCAAGAGGTTTTTCTCATATTTTCGCTGTTTCCCTCGATTCTTTTTTAGTTTCTTCTCTTTCTTGTTCACTTTTCTGGCTGAAGTAGCCTTATCAGTCTGGCTGGCTTTTTCATGCTTCTGACTGACTGACGAAGTTACTGGATCTGCTCCGATCAATTTAAATGACTACATCTAGTAGTAAAACTAAAGATGTATATTTATTACACCAGCATATATATTCCCTTCTCTGAACTTGCGGATGGAGGAGGAGGTCAAGTTCAATATGTGTTGATAATTCTATGGCATAAGTAAACATGTTGAGCCCTTGAATGCTGTAATGCTGCTTACCCTCATGATTTAAATTGAAAGATAAGAAAGTGCTATGGAGCTAAGACTTGAACCACCAAGCTAACAAAAGCAAGTAACAGGAAATGACACTTTGCTATATATTTTCTTTAGAGTTTTTAGGAGACTGCTAATAGGCTACTTATCTGCCTGTTTATCTGTAAAACTTTCTGTTTAGCTGCCGCTTTTGCTGATGCGCTGGCTATCTTAAGTATAATACTTTCTGTTAAGCTGTCTATTTAGCTAATGACCTGTTTGTTTAGTTGTTATGCTGTCTGCCGAGCTAACCCTTTAGCTGATAAACCCGTCTGTTTAGCTGGTAAGTGGTCTACTCGTATGTAGCTATCTTTTTAGCTGATGACCTGTCTGCTTAGTTGATATGCTATCTCTTGAGCTGTCTGTATAGCTGTCTTTAGTTGATAAGTTGAGCGTCTGATTCAACGTGCTATCTTTCATTCCCTAGATTTATTTGTTGCTTGAATGGTATCTATTTATAAGAAAATTCTTATTAATTTCCAAACAGTTACAGTCAGCATTTTTACACATTACTTCAAATGTTTTATGCTCGTTACGATTTGCTTTATGCCTATTGATTATAAAGACTGCATGTTCATAATCTTCCAAGTTATTTGTAGGCATACATGGGTCAGACAAGAATCTTTACGTCTATGTTGCTGTTCTGGTGAACAAATCTTGATTAGGAGGAAGCCTTTGTTATTTGCTCGAGAGTTAATTGATCTTATTTCACACTGATGCATTCTTCATAAGAATGAGTCAAGTCACCATTCTTTTTTTTGTGCGTCAGTTTTTCTCTTGACCTCTGTCTATCTAATCTATAGGATCCTCTTTCTACAGCGATTCGATTTCAGTTCTCTAGGTTTGCATGTCTTCATAGGATTTGTGGCCTATTGGACCCTTATTGCCCACTATAATGTTCCATTGCATTGAAATTATGTTGCTACACTTATGAACTCATCCAATATGCTCAAAAATCATATGATCCCATGGATTTGAATTTGAATCATTTTGTAAAGCACGAACTTGTTGAATAGATCTCTACTTCACACAAACCAACGCTAAGGCCTTAACATGAATTAATTCAGCCTGTTGTTAAGTCGATGTATTAAGGATTTATAGTGGAACTTATTAATTATATTGAATCATCATCACCCTTTTGGATTATTCGGGATATGCTATGACCGGAAGGATTTTTCCCTATCATTGAACAATTGAGTAAAATTTTGGTACCTCCAACTGACTAAAGATTTGTCATTGATCCATTTTCAGAAGAGGTTTGAATGGTTTTGATAACTTGAGGCTGCATCATTACTCATAACCTGTGAAATGTGAAATGTGTCTAGATATGTACATTATAATAGCTATCAAATGTCTATGTTTTAGTATCATATGATCGACTGGTCTCTTTATCATGCAAAGAGGGTTATCCACAATCACTGATCAGTTGAGCCGTCTGATAGGTCATGAGTTGTCTGTTCAGCAGTTGAAATATGCCTGACGAACTCGAGGTAGCCTTCTCTTTCACACCTACAACTCGAGGCAGAAGGTGGTGAAGGGCCTTACAGGGGCTTCTACTCAGCCTGCCTCTTGCCATGCATGCATGATGATCATATTTAATCATTTCACAGGTTGTGAGTAATGATGCAGCCTCAAGTTATCAAAACCATTCAAACCTCTTCTGAAAATGGATCAATGACAAATCTTTAGTCAGTTGGAGGTACCAAAATTTTACTCAATTGTTCAATGATAGGGAAAAATCCTTCCGGTCATAGCATATCCCGAATAATCCAAAAGGGTGATGATGATTCAATATAATTAATAAGTTCCACTATAAACCCTTAATACATCGACTAAACAACAGGCTGAATTAATTCATGTTAAGGCCTTAGCGTTGGTTTGCATGAAGTAGAGATCTATTCAACAAGTTCGTGCTTTACAAAATGATTCAAATTCAAATCCATGGGATCATATGATTTTTGAGCATATTGGATGAGTTCATAAGTGTAGCAACATAATTTCAATGCAATGGAACATTATAGTGGGCAATAAGGGTCCAATAGGCCACAAATCCTATGAAGACATGCAAACCTAGAGAACTGAAATCGAATCGCTGTAGAAAGAGGATCCTATAGATTAGATAGACAGAGGTCAAGAGAAAAACTGACGCACAAAAAAAAGAATGGTGACTTGACTCATTCTTATGAAGAATGCATCAGTGTGAAATAAGATCAATTAACTCTCGAGCAAATAACAAAGGCTTCCTCCTAATCAAGATTTGTTCACCAGAACAGCAACATAGACGTGAAGATTCTTGTCTGACCCATGTATGCCTACAAATAACTTGGAAGATTATGAACATGCAGTCTTTATAATCAATAGGCATAAAGCAAATCGTAACGAGCATATAACATTTGAAGTAATGTGTAAAAATGCTGACTGTAACTGTTTGGAAATTAATAAGAATTTTCTTATAAATAGATACTTTTCAAGCAACAAATAAATTTAGGGAATGAAAGATAGCACGTTGGATCAGACGCACAACTTATCAATTAAAGACAGCTATACAGACAGCTCAAGAGATAGCATATCAACTAAGCAGACAGGTCATCAGCTAAATAGACAGCTACATAGACCACTTACCAGCTAAACAGACGGGTTTATCAGCAACGGTTAGCTCAGCAGACAGCATAACAACTAAATAGACAGGTCATCAGCAAAATAGACAGCTTAACAGAAAGTATTATACTTAAGATAGCCAGCGCATCAGCAAAAGCGGCAGCTAAACAGAAAGTTTTACAGGTAAACAGGCAGATAAGTAGCCTATTAGCAGTCTCCTAAAAACTCTAAAGAAAATATATAGCAAAGTGTCATTTCCTGTTACTTGCTTTTGTTAGCTTGGTGGTTCAAGTCTTAGCTCCATAGCACTTTCTTATCTTTCAATTTAAATCATGAGGGTAAGCAGCATTACAGCATTCAAGGGCTCAACATGTTTACTTATGCCATAGAATTATCAACACATATTGAACTTGACCTCCTCCTCCATCCGCAAGTTCAGAGAAGGGAATATATATGCTGGTGTAATAAATATACATCTTTAGTTTTACTACTAGATGTAGTCATTTAAAATGATCGGAGCAGATCCAGTAACTTCGTCAGTCAGTCAGAAGCATGAAAAAGCCAGCCAGACTGATAAGGCTACTTCAGCCAGAAAAGTGAACAAGAAAGAGAAGAAACTAAAAAAGAATCGAGGGAAACAGCGAAAATATGAGAAAAACCTCTTGCTGAACTATACATACTATCTTGATGATGGCTTCCACATAAGCAAAGTAATACTTGGATTTGACCCGCTGACATTTCAAGCGAAAATAATCTTCCGATGCAGTGGACAAAATCAGTTGGAGTTAGATAACAGCCAATGGACTTCACTTCGCCAATACCGCATTGATCTCAAGGATAGAGTAGATGAATTCCCTGTAAATCAGCTTGGACTTCTTGAACTCTTCTACATACCTATTGCAGGCGAGAGACTTATACTTAAACATCCAGAGCTCTTCACGCTTTTCATCTTGATGGATTTTTTCAACATTGTCATGCAATACAACAATTTGCTAACCGATTGTGTTAAGGAATACTATAACCAATATTGTGCAAGATGCAGAGAAAAAAGCGTACTTAAACTGGATATCAACGACTTCTTCACTCCAACTCAAACATCATTTGTAAATATCAACTACTCTAGACTTTTTTATGAAATACCAGTACTACGTAACGATTTAATTTTCCATGTGATGAAATAAAATACTACAAACGCCATAAAAAATGTTTTACTTCACTAAAAAGAATTATTAATTAGGAAATTGTGCATGGAGACTTGGTAAACTACATACTAGTGTGAAAGGCTTGGTAACCAAGTATAATCTCCTTAGTCTATAAAATACTGAAGTTTATTGAGAAACAGAACCTCTTTTAAGTTGCACTGCACAAACTAGAACATGAATGTATGTTAACTTAAACACAGCACGTTGTTTTTTCTATCACTAGACTACATATTATTCTACGGATTATTATGAGGTTTTTAAAATTCAGCAAAACAGTGGTCCTTAGTACATTACTTTCAAAAAACGTCAAGAAAACTAATAGGTCAGAGGTTAATACACTTTCAACGCGATAAGATCTGTTACAATGGTCATCCTATACTTCATGGAAGAGTACCATGACATTTTCCTTGAGCACCGAATACAGATCGAGAATTATATGCTTAAATATGGTAATATGGGTGAGAAAATATCTAATAAACATGGAATACACTACCAAATATGTGAATAGTCCAACTCTAATACGACATGCATTTGCCATTCATATGCTCAAGAGACAAGAAATATTTTTACTCTCATAAAACAGTACATACTCCTGCAGTCTCGAATACATACGACAAAGTAATAATTCATAGCACCGGGTATTATAAACACTCCAAACAAAACTATAACCAGCTAGTGGTCAGTGCTGTTAGAATGAAAAAGTTTATAATTGATATTCAATTAGTTTCGGGAAATTCTCATCAGTAATTCATTAAGGAACATACTATTCTCATAACATACAACCAAAACGATATTGGAATTGAAACATCAACAGTTTGCACTAGAGTGAAGGGGGCATAAGCTACAATGATATGCTGAAGATATTGAATTGCTATATAAATTGTACAATAAACATTAAAAAAGATGTGAGAGGACTTATTATAGATTTGTATGGTCCTAATGCAGAAATAGTGCAGCTGAATAAACCTAGGTTAAGTTAACTTGAAGATTGTTCAAAATGCTATAGAATTCATAAATATATCAAGCCATTTATCAGGTGTGCTGTAAATTGTATCAAAATTTATTTATATATAATTATTTCTATTAGAAAGAAAACAGTCTTTTTATTTCAACATCTGATCTAACACTGCTCAAGCAATTAAATACCTATAACAACCAAGCATAATGATCTATACATTCCTATCAAATCCAAAATTTCCAAATATTAAACACTTAACTCTACCATTCAAAAATATCTAGCGATGGACAAAAAAAACCCCGCATGAGTTCATTCAACTCAACTGTACATCTGTTCATCAAATTACCAGCAGATAAACACCTCCTGATCATCTCTTAACATCCTGTAATGACTCGCGACCATCCTTATCAAGAACACTCCATAACATATGCTACTTGTCTATACATGATACGATGAGATCGATCTAAAAATAGCATACCATAAACTACTATCTTACATAAACATTAGCCTAGGTGATCTATAGTAGCAGTGTGCCAACCCAAAACATACCCTATATGATGAAAACTAATTAGATCTTCTTCAAACCTATAAAAATTAAGCAAGCATCCAGCAGTAAAACATTCTGAAGAAAAAAAAATCCCCGTTGGCAGCACCAGCCGGAAAGGTAAATTTCTCGTATGTAGCATAAAGCTTCGAAAAAAAATTTTGCTTGCCTACTACTCAACTTCTTTCTGCAATTTTCGTAGTACCACATGGGTATTTATTAACATTCAAAAAATCTGGCCACGTTCGTTCTTAGAGACCTTTTATCGGGGCGCAAATATTTTGCTAATTAGATTGAGTTGCATACGTATGGATTACATATTGAAAATCGGCGGATAATAAATTGTTGTAAACATATAAAAACCGGTTTCGCCCTTCTCGCATTTGCTGTTGACACAGTTCACAGTGGTAACCACACAAAGGCTTAAATAGCTCGAATAGTTAATTTCAAAAGATTTCCATGAAAGTTTAATCAGCACTTGCGTTGCCATTAATATATACATTTTCAATTTTTTTCTGAACTATGAGGGCCGTCATTTCAATTTTTATAGAAATCGGCTGCTAAAAATATTAAGCCGTAAATTTTCGACTGTTTTATTTGTCATTCGATTTGCATAGTTAAATTAAATTAACTTGCGTTAATAACTTATAATTTCAAGTTTCAACGGAATCTGTTGAGAATCTTGGCTGCTACAGAAATAAAAAAAATTGTATGCCACCCCCCTGTATGGGGAGACCCCCCTGTATGGGGAGACCCCCCTTAAAATACCTTAAAATATTTTCTTGCACTGCAAATTTCAAGAGGCACCACTTTTGACCTACGTAGAAAATTTCCTCATTCTAGCTCATGTGGTTTGCGAGAAAACTTGTTTTGACGCACGAATAAAAGGACGGACAGACAGACAAGTCGCGATTTTATAATTTTTTTAGGGGATTGTTAAAAAGATTTTACAATATCTTAAAAATGGTCTGGTTTATAAATTCTATCAAGTAAAGTCATTTAAAACGTAATCATGAAAAATATTCATTATTTCAGTTGGCACTAAAATAGCGAATTGCGCTTGCCTTCTGACCTTTGGGGGCCGCCATTTTGAATGCATGCATTTTATTTTGGATTATTTTAAATCTTTGTATGCTAGGAACTCATCAATCAATGTACTATCTCGTTCAAATAGAAGTTTCACTCTAGACAGGGCAAAATAATTCAATTTTTAAAGAAAATGGCAGCTAAAAATATTAGGCTTTAAATTTTCGACTTTTTTATTTTTCATTCAATTTTAATAATTTCCTGTAAAGTACAAGAACATAGTACAGAGATCCATAATCTCAAGCTTCATCAAAATCCGCTGGAAAATGTGACCGCTAGAGGGCCACGAAAACCTGAAAAAACGCATATTTAAACGGCCGCCATTTTGAAATTTGCTCATGCATGATCACCAAAATATCAAAGACTGTAGGCCTAAATAATGTCTATCTTGAAACCGAATTTCGTATATGTTCAATTAAAATTGCGACTTTAAAAAGCCTTTGAAATTTCGCCCTTTAACTGGCCGCCGTTTTGTTTTTTGCAACCTGACCTCCAATTTTTTCACGTTATTCTTTAGATACTTATAATTTATATCAAGTTATCAAATTTCATGAAAATCTGTTGAAAGCTTTGACCACTATTACAACAACAAAATTTTGCACGTTTTTCGACCTTTGAGCGGCCGCCATTTTGTTTCTGCCGTACCGACTTTGGATTTTTTATTGTGAGATTCATCACATACAGCAATGAACCTTTGTACCAAATTTCATCCAAATCGGAGCTATACTTTGGTCAGAACAGAAATCACGATTTTTCGTCTAAAATGGCCGCCATTTTGTTTTTGCCCGTCCGATATAGCTGGTTCACGAACTTAACCGAGATAATTACCCAATACACCTTTCCTGAAAATTTGGTGAAAATCGAAGCAAAATTGCAACCTCTATCGTGGTCACAAATTTCGTTATATCCCATATATATATAGATATATATATATATATATATATATATATATATATATATATATATATATATATATATATATATATATATATATATATATATATATATATATATATATATATATATATATATATATATGATGCTCTCCGCAATAGGTAAATTTCTCTCGAGAAATTTACCTAAAACTCAATAAGAGTATATTTTACTTATGTGAAAATAATACTCGAATATACCCGAAAATCCCTATGATGATAAATCCAGTATATTTAAAATGTAGTAAATACGTATTTTACTGAATCCACAAATATTGAAAATGTATATGAATATAGCAGAAGTGGCTTTACGCTTAATACAAGCACACAAAGTATGAGGTTTGTAAATTCCCATGCAATCATATAGGCACTATAAGCGATAATATGCATCCGAAAAGTATCAACTTAATGGCACCATCCAAGCATGCATTATTTTCCTAAGGAGATAACAAATTAAAAATTATCATACTCAAAACATCAACAAGTTCTGAATGAAAATATACCTAGAGAAATTCGGAAATGTCGAAAAATCATACTAGAGCGATTCATACATAAATAATTTTTCAATACTAGAAACCATGATATCTAGAATATGAGACAAGCATAAAATAACAGTTTTACTCTATATTAAACTGACACTCATGAAACTACTTAAAACTAAATACAATAACAACACCTAATTCAAAGTAAATATAAAAATTTTTAAATTACTTATGGAATTGCTTGCAGCTACATAAATGAGTTGCATATTTTTAATAATAATTTTTCTGAAAAATTATTCGAGAAGAAAAATGTTAGAAGAAGGTTGTTTCGACGTGTGCACTAATTCTCCTCAGGCCATCACTCTTAGATACACACCGGTGATGGCGACCACCATGCTTAGAGGTGAAGGAGTTAATTTTAATTTTTCTACTTATGCGAACTCAATATTTTTTTAGGGTTTTGTACTAAAATACAAAACCCTATTGCAATCACGACCTATGTCCGTCTGTCCGTCCGCCCGTCCGTCCGTCTGTATGTCACAGCACTTTTTCTCCGAAAGTATAGAGGCTACAGCCATGAAACTTTGTGGAAAGGTCAGAAGTGGTGACTTCTTGAAAGTTCAAGGGTGAACAAACCGAGGGGGGCGGGGGAAGGGGAAATGTACGAACTTTTCGCGTACCCCCCTTGCGATTGGACACCTTCCATCCGAAAAATCTGAAAAAAATCATGAATGTAGGCCTTCATGAGTACAACAACAACAAATGCATGAGAAGTCGGAATTCACTCAACTTTGTTAGTAATAGTATGATTTATCGATTTTATGTTTTCTTGAATAAAATCCAAACGGTACCTTTAAATTCAATAAAATTTTGCAAACAGATGATTATATATAGGATTGATCTTTTCTGTAAGTTTCATAAAGATCGAATAGTATTTGACGAAGTTATAGCGATTTGAATTTTCCTGTATTACTATGGAACAATATGCCCTGTATTACTATGGAAACATATGGCTATGAGCCATATGCGCTTTTTACTGACTTAGACACTACAGCTTTGCTAGGATTTGCATGAAAATTGCAGGAATGATAGGTTTCATGAAGATGAGTACATATAATTGAAACAAGTCGAAGAGGCAGGAGAGAGCTCCTTGCAAAAGGGCTTTGTAACCATTCTAGGATTCGAAAAAATAGGCCATGAATCGATAATTACAGTACAGAGAAGTGGCCCTTGGAAAAAAATTTCATGAAAGGTAGCCGATATGAGTATCAACTGAAAGTTCTCTATGAGGGCTTTTCAAAACAGCTCTTAAACTGACCGTTTTTGCTTCAGTGGGGGGGTACAGGGGGGGAAATACATGAAAAATGTGTTTCCTCCCTCGCGAATGGACACCCGTGATCTAAAAAATCTGAAAAAATTATCAAGGGAGATATTTATGGGTATAACTCTAAAAAATACCTCAGAAGTCAAAATTCTTTCAACTTTGTTAATAATAGTATGATCCTCGAATTTCACATTTTCTCCAATAAAATCGTCTTTGACATGTTTCTTAATTTTATTCGTTGCTGGTTACTGCATTTTGTAAGTTGAGTACAAAACCCTTCTGACATGAGCATAGGTCTGTCTACCCAACTTGTTTGTATCTGCAAGTTATGTTCATGGGAAATTTCTCTTGTAAGTACTTGTATTAGCTGAACTTTAATTGGATCATTTCACCCTTTTCACATCAACTTAATATAAATCTATACGACAAATTTGCTCTACATTGAAGCTTTTCTAACGTCGCGCGGATAACGAACATAACTTGCAGATACAAAAAACATATTGAGTTCGCATAAGTAGAAAAATTAAAATTAACTCCTTCACCTCTAAGCATGGTGGTCGCCATTACCGGTGTGTATCTAAGAGTGATGGCCTGAGGAGAATTAGTACACACGTCGAAACCACCTTCTCCTAACATTTTTCTTCTCGAATAATTTTTCTGAAAAATTATTATTAAAAATATGCAACTCATTTATGTAGCTGCAAGCAATTCCATAAGTAATTTTAAAAGCTATCGGAGCCATCCGAAAGAGTGATCGATATCCGCGCGACGTTGGAAAAGCTTCAATGTAGAGCAAATTTGTCGTATAGATTTACATTAAGTTGATGTGAAAAGAGTGAAATGATCCAATTAAAGTTTAGCTTATAAAAATTTATTCAATCTAGTGCATGTCTATAATGCTAGCATGACCAAAAAAATATTTTTCTGTGCATTATGGGCATAAACAAAGAATAATACCATAATACCAACAAACCCCTAATGTCAATGACCTACCGCATTCACTTTTTAGGTCTTCGTAAAAAATTTTTTTACAAAGACCTACTAGTTTTGCGACCTGTCTGTCCGTCCGTCTGTCCGTCTGTCCGTCTGTCCGTCCGTCCGTCTGTCCGTGTGTCCGTGCGTCACAGCTAGTTTCCTCAGAAACCATAGAAGCTAGAATGCTCAAACTTTGTGGAAAGGTCAGAAGTGATGGTTTCTCAAAATTTAAGGTCTTAACAAAAATTTAAAAAATTGTTAAGAGGGGTTCCCTCTCATAACGAATGAGCCCTTAAAATTTTTTTTTTACCAAAGGTAGTCGAGTGTGGTATTAAATGAAAGGTCTTGATTAGAACTTTTAGAATCAGAAATAAAAAAGTCATTTTATGAACTAGGGGGTCCAGGGGAAGGCAAAATGTACGCAAAGTTTGTGTCCCCCCTCGCGACTGGACACCCTTCAGCCAAAAGTCTGAAAATTGTCACGAATGTGGACCTTTATGAGTACAAGGGCAACAAATGCTTCAGAACTCGAAATTCACTCAACTTTGTTAATAATAGTATGATTTATAGATTTCACATGTTCGCCCATAAAATCAAAACGGTGCCTTTAAACTTTTTGAAATTTCGCAATTATAAAGACTGATATAAGATATGTACGTTCACAAAATTTAATAGAGAAAAAAACGAATGAATATAGTGCCATACTTCTACATAATACTAAAATCAGAGAATGAAGTGTAGAAACTGCTTTAAGAAATACGAGGTGTGTTCAAAAAATATCGCGAATTTCGTTTTTTTTTCAAATATTATTTATTTATTCATGAATATCTATTTTGTCCCCTTCAAAGTAATCCCCATGAGATATTATACACTTGTGCCAACGGTTTTTCCAATCTTCGAAGCACTTCAAAAAATCATTTTTTTTAATCTTGTTCAGCTGCTCCTTCGATGCCGTCTTTATCTCGTCAAGCGTAGCGTAACGTCGTCCTTTCATGGGCCTCTTCAGTTTAGGAAACAAGAAAAGTCACAGGGGGCCAGATCTCGGGAATACGGTGGCTGCGGCATCATTAGTGTGTTGTTTTTGAAAGTCGCGCACAAGCAACGATGTGTGAGCAGGGGCGTTATCGTGGTGCAAAAGCCAATTTTTGTTCTCCCACAAATCCGGGCGTTTCTGGCGGATTACTTCGCGCAAACTGCGCATAACTTGCAGGTAATATTCCTTGTTGACCGTTCTTCCCTGTGGCAAGAACTCACGATGCACCACGCCCCTGCAATCGAAGAAAACTGTCAGCAAAACTTTCACATTCGACCGAACTTGGCACGCTTTTTTCGGTCTTGGTTCATGCGGCAGCTTCCATTGAGATGATTGAGCTTTGGTTTCCACGTCATAACCATAAACCCACGATTCGTCACCAGTTATGACCCTCTGGAGCAAATCTGGTTCGTCGCGGATAGAGTTTAACATCTCATTAGCAATGTTCATGCGTTGCTGTTTTTGGTCGCAATTGAGCAATTTTGGTACGAATTTCGCGGCGACCCGTCTCATGCCCAAATCGTTGATAAAAATCGAATGGCACGAGCCAATCGATATTTTTAGGTCCTCAGCAACTTTTCTAACGGTGATTCGACGATTGGCCAATACCATTTTCTCCACTTCATTAATTTTTTCGTCTGTTGTTGAAGTGCTCGGGCGTCCGGCACGCTCTTCGTCGTTCACATCTTCTCGGCCTTCTAAAAACATTTTGTACCACCGATAAACGTTGCTTCGGTCAAAGGTAGCTTCTCCGTATGCCACAGTCAACATTCGGAATGCATCCGCGCACTTAATTTCGTTTTTCACACAAAATTTCATACACGTTCTTTGATCCATTTTTTTGAATAAGTAAAAATCGAAGACGATTGAAAACACGTGCAAGTAAAGCAGCTATCACCAATTAAGTGAACATTCAAAATGGCCGAGCTTGTCGGCATAAGTGACAGACATGAGTACCAACATAACGCCACAAAAAATCGAAATTCGAAGATACGTAATCCGCGAAAATTCAAAATTCGCGATACTTTTTGAACACACCTCGTAAGTGATGATGATGAAGACAAACAAAATGCTGCTACAAGCAAACTAAAATTAAATACAAGACTATATATCAAGAACGCATTACAACAAGCATTAAGATCTATTTAACCACATCATACATAGATTTGAGCAATCAGCATAGTAGTCTAACCAAATAAAATACATTGTTGACGATTCTCAAAGTACTATTGATATGAAACCGATAAAAGCAATAATATGTAATAGCAAAAAGTAGGAAAAAAAGAAATGACGTATCCAAGAAAAAGAAACTGAAAACGATCAATGCAAATAATGATCAACAGACTAGAACAGACGTATCTATGAATGGACATTTGTGAAAACATGTCTCAATACCGCACATCACGTTATCCACAGCCTATGAGCACTACAAAAACCCTACCACTGCTAACAATTCACATCGCCAAGCAACGCACAATGCATATGCTATCTTTTTCAAGCAAACATGCCGGCCGCCAGCAATCAAAGCTGTCTTACAATGCAACGTATGCCATGCCACTTCTGTTCCACAATGTAGATTCCGAAACCCTAAGATTCCCACCGGTAGGTAAGTCTATGCACATGGAACCCCATTCTTGACAAGCAAAGTCACTTGCATATGCCACGCGGCCCCGAGGTCAATTTCAATGCCTGAACAAATCTACACCCCAATCACGATCCTCCAAAAAGCGACGCAAATCATTCGCCAACAAGGCTATCCATACTTAACAACAGGCAACGCGGAAATTTATCAAAGCGCTGACGACGTAAACTTCGACGGCTCATAACATCCGCCACCACGGAAACCCACATCTCCAATTACATTCTCCAACAAGCGATGCGCATGACGTTTTCTCGCCCACAACGCCATCCAGCAACATGCACCTTAAGCAAGCACCCACGAAGTAAACTCTCACGCCTTAAAAAAACCATCGAAAGGCAAGCCCGTCACCCATCCATAATGCAGCGCCCTCCGTCACCACGCAACTACCCGCGTCATAAAAATGCCCGGCATGATCAAGCCAATCGGTCATTTCCACACGCGGCCGTTCATCCTTAGCCAAAAACATCAATCGATGAGCAACGCGTTCCTTAACCAAGCGCCCCTGAAGCAAATTTCCATGCCAATCGTACCATAAAAAACGTTCAGCATCCCTAATGTAATAAAGTAAATCACTCGACCCGGAAGCCTCTCAGTAGTGAGATACGCTAGAAATTCTCAAGCCCTATAAGCAGTAAACCTATCGCCCAGAGCGCCACGTATCCACAGAGCTTCCCTTATTGATCAGCAACCCTAATACTTCAAGCTATCAACTCTAGACATGGATCTCCTACAATATACGTTAAAGTAGTCATGGGTTAAAAAACTATCCACCGCTAGAAGCGTTAAAGCCCCGAGAAGAACTTCCACCAAAGATGAGTAACAAAACTACTCGAAGACTAGAAGCAATGAATTTGTGAAAAATCCTTCCACTATAGATGAATAGCAACCTTGAATAGTATAATTATCTATCGCTGCAGCATGATCGTGCAGCAGCATGAAAGTTCGCCTGGAAATGCCTTTGCAAATTGATCAACAACGGCAAGGCTCACTGCTGGCAAGACCTAGTGGACAATGTGAACAAGGATTCGTGGGGCCTTGGCTACAAGCTAGTTATGCGGAAGCTTGGTGCCCTACGGAAACTTTGTATACATGATGCGGAAAAGATGGACGCGATAGTGCGGGGACTCTTCCCCGCCCATGTTTCCATGTTGACGCTGTTCATGGTAAAACAACAGTTGAGTGTCCACTCTTAACACAGCTGGAACTGAAAGACGCAGTCCTTTCTTTGAAAGCGAGGAAGGCTCCAGGTCCAGATGGTGTTCCAACTGAGGTTTTTCGGCTTGTCTATCACCATTGTCCTGACTTGCTGCTCAGCACATTCAACGCTTGCCTACGGGACGGTGTTTTCCCAGTACGATGGATGGTGGCGACGCTCGTGATGATCAGCAAGGGGAAGGAAAATCCATAATCGCCGTCTGCATATCACCCGTTATGTATGCTAGACACAGCTGGGAAAGTGCTAGAGAAACTCATCAAGGGAAGACTCACTGACACGATTCGTGCTGCTGTGGACCTATCTCCTCGGCAGTACGGCTTTAGAGCAGGACGTTCTACCATTGATGCGATTACAGAAAAGGCAGAGGAATATAGTCGCACCAAGTGACGGATCGGCGCGTTGGTGACACTTGACGTCAGGAACGCCTTCAACTCCGCTAGATGGGTGGGTATTCTGGAAACGCTGGAAAACTCCTTTCAAGTTCTAGAATATCTAATGAGGCTTTTGAGGAACTACATAAAGGATCGAAGCCTGCTTTACGACACGACACAGGGCCAACGAAAGATCGAAATTACATCGGTTGTTTCCCAGGGACCAATCCTTGGCGCGGACCTGTGGAACGTGTCTTACGGCGGGCTACTAAGACTTGAGATGCCTGATGAGTTGCGCTTGGTCGGCCATGCGACTGCTCGTGGGCTCAGTTTAGCACTGGAGAAAACTAAAGTGGTCATCTTGACAAAAAGAGAATCCCTAGAGTAAGGATGATCAGTATTGGAGAAATACGAGTCGAATTGAAGCCATCAATGAAGTACCTGGGGCTACTGATCGACTCGAAGATGAGTTTCTCTGAGCAAATCAGGGCAACGGCAGAGAAGGCTGCTTCGGGAATATTGGCTCTGAGTCGACATATGGCCAACGTAGGGGGGCCCAGCCCATCAAGAAGACGCCTCTTGATGAGTGCCGTAGGGTCAGTGCTACTATACGGAGCAGTAGTATGGGGCGACGCTCTCAGCAAGGAGCTATACCGAAAACGTTTGGCACAGGTACAGAGAAGAAGAGCACTGAGAATTGCATCTTCGTATCTGACAGTCTCCGATCCAGCGGTGAGAGTTATTAAACGCGTGATACCTATCGCCCTCTTTGCTAGAGAGCGCCGTGCTATTTACCTGCACCGAAACGGGGATGCGAGGGAGACGGTTGTCCGTGAGGAGAGACAGCCCTCGCTCAATGACTGGCAGCAGTCTTGGGTTGATTGCGCGAAGGGAAGGTGGACTGCGCGCCTCATCCCGGATGTGGGACCGTGGCTTAATTGAAGGCATGGTGAGACTTACTTCTATCTGACCCAGCTTTTGAGCGGGCATGGGTGTTTTCATTCTTTCCTGCACAAGATTGGTAAGTCATGGTCCCCCGTTTGTCGGTTTTGCCCAGGAGAGGAGGATAATGTCGGCCACACATTTTTTGCATGTACAAAATGAGCCAAGCTGCGAAAAGAACTCTACAGGGAGACGGGAGAGCTTACCCTGGATTATATAGTCGCGGTGATGTTCAAATCGGTTGACAAATGGAACTAGGTAGCACATTATGCTCGGGCAGTCCTAAAATATAAAGGGAAATCACAGCAGTCGGGGGCGCTGGGACTGGGGGATTGCTTTTCTGGCGATTCCCCTCTCCTCTCCTGCTAGGAAAGGGATCCCCATCTTGAAAGTGCCCCACAGCACAACAAAACGAGACCCGAAGTAATGTGTCAAACGGTTCCAGGCTGGGTTCTCAGGTTGACTGGGAAGGTGTTCTGTGGGTAGTCCAGCCGCCTTCTTGCGAGCATATGAGTCCCACACTCTGTGCATAAATGGCAGTCACCTCTATACCACAAAACAAAGGACCGTGAGAAAGCCTAAGAACACTTGGCTGCATTCTACGCTTCAGGAGCTTTCATTCGATATCCTTTTACCACATATGAAATATGGCTGGAATTCTGCTGTTTGGGGGAATTTCCGAATATCGAGTACGATTACAGCAAGATTTTGATATTCAGGCACTTCCAACTCCCGTTCCCAATGGTTTTATAGCTGTATGGTTTCGGAATCAAAAGTACCCCAACCACGCAAAAAAGTGCAATTGCAGGTACCGCAAAGCTGCCTGAATGCACTTTTATTGAATGCTACTCATCACTGGTTCTCGGTTGACACCCCATTTATTGAAATCGGAGAAAGCATGAAAAACGGCCATTTTTGCAGCAACGCACTCTTTGCAATCCGAGGAACTCCAGAATATCGTTGTAGGTTTTTGCAATATTTTATGTTTCTAACTATAAATATATCGCAATTAGATACTCAAGCGTTCTTGGAGTCTATTGGCGATGATCTTATGGGTGTCTTATGTCAGCAGCAAAGGCCCTCTGACCAAGAAGACTTGGTGTAGTTGCACGTCGCACGAAACTGCCTGATTGCAGATTTCATAAGTTTTTCCAGTAGGACCTTTCATTTGATACCCTACTTATCGAAGATCATGTGAAAAGCTGCACTTTCATATGCAACGCAATCTTTAAGCTATTAATGTTTTTCGGAGGACTTAAACATGTGGCTCTAGGTAGGAACTTGCAATATTCTTATGGTTTTTAAACAAATCACACCACAATCTGATATACAGGACCTCATTTGCATTGATGGTTTTTTTTTCTGCTTCGGGAACAAAGTCATCCTGGACCCGTAAAAATGCGCGATTCCGAGTACTGCGAAAATCCTAAGCACACTTGGTTGGATTCTACGGTCACACACACATATGCAAAATGGCACTTTCGCGTGCAACGCACTCGAATTCGGAAATTCCCCCGCTGCTTGGGGGAATTTCCGAATATTGCTGTTGCTGGAGTTCTTCAACTTTTTTTTGTTCCTGAGTACAATAACAGCACGATTTTGATATTCAAGTACTACCAATTCCCGTTTCCGATGATTTTATAGCTGTATGGTGTAATAGGTTGATTTCCTATATATAATACATATATCATACACAAAAAAACAATCATAATAACAATCATACGTACATATCATAAGCCAACATATGTACACATGTTCAATCGTAAATCATTCAATTCATTTGCTTACTAACAAAAGTCATTTGCTTGGTAACAAAGTCCAACCTGAAAAAAAATCTCCGTTGGCAGCACCAGCTGGAAAGGTAAATTTCTCGTATGTAGCGTAAGGTTTCGAAAAAGAATTTGGCTTGCCTACTACTGGACTTCTTACTGGAATTTTTCTAGCACTACATGGTTATTTATTAACAAAAAGAATCTGCTGCCGTTCGTATTTGGAGAACGTTCATAGAGGCGCAAATATTTTGCTAATTAAATTTAGTTGCACACGTATGGATCACATATTGAAAATCGGCGGGTAATAAATTGTTATAAACATATTTACACTCGTGTTGCCCTTCTCACATTTGCTGTTTAAACATTTCACAGTGGTTACCACACAAAGGTGATAACTTTTTGGCTTAAATAGCTCAAATAGTTAATTTCAAAAGATTTCCATAAAAGTTTAATAAGCACTTGCATTGCCATTAATATATACATTTTCGATTCTTTTCTGAACCACCAGGGGCCGTCATCTTGAATTTTTATTGAAAACGGCTGCTAAAAATATTAAAGTGTAAATTTTCGAATTTTTTATTTGTCATCCGATTTCCATAATTAAATCAAATTAGCTTGCCTTAATAACTTATAATTTCAAGTTTTATCGGAATCTGTTGAGAAACTTGGCTACTAGAGGGCTACAGAAATAAAAAAAATGTTTCTGTCACCGCCCTTATATGGGGAGACCCCCTTAAACACTTTAAAATATTTTCTTACACTGCAAATTTCAAGAGGCACCACTTTTGACCTACGTAGAAAATTTCCTCATTCTAGCTTATGTGGTTTGCGAGAAAACTTGTGCCGCACGTACAAACGGATGGACGGACAGACAGACAAGTCACGATTTTATAATTGTTTAGGGTATTGTTAAAAATATTTTACAATATTTAAAAAATAGCGTGGTCACAAATTTCGTTATATCCCATATATATATATATATATATATATATATATATATATATATATATATATATATATATATATATATATATATATATATATATATAAATATATATATACAGTTAGACAAAAAAGTCTCCGTACGACGCTACATTTTCTAGATTTTTATGAACATCTCTCATATAACTCAATATTTTTTACTTTAATGATTGCAATGTCTTCTACAGCTTTTTTGTAACAAAGTTCAGGGATAAATGCAGGGATTCATCCATTTCTTAATATATAGTAATTCAAATTTAGTGAATTTTACAAAATTTTATATCAAAAAAGTCTCCGTATGAAATTTTTTAAACAATGCTTTGCATTGTTTACATAGTTATGTAAACAATGCTTTGCACAAACATGAACTCACAATTTACCCTGGAGTACAGCTAGTATAGTTTCAGCCACGTGCAGATTTGTATCGACTTCAGAAAATCCAATATTCCGCTATGAGTAAAGAAATTTGTGAAGATACGAGGAAATTGATCATAAAGCTTTATTGCGAAGGCAAGTCGATGGGTAAAGTTTCGAAAGTAATTGGTAAACCTAAGTCAAGTGTCCAATATGTTATTAAGCAATATGGAGAAACCGATTCATTCAAAAGTAAGCCCCGTTCGGGACAGCCAAAAAGTTTAAGCGATATAGCGCGGCGGTCAATAGTAAGAAAAATAAAAGATAATCCTAGATCCAGCGCATGTAAAATGGCAGACGAGGTCAGAAAGGACTTTAATTTAACGGTAAGTGATGAAACCATTAGAAATGTTCTACGGGAAGGTAATTTCCTTGGTCGAAAGCCAAGGCGAAAGCCATTGGTCTCAAAACTTAATCGCAAAAAGAGATTAGCCTTAGCGAAAATGCACCAAAATAAGGAATCGAGTTGTATTTTCCGACGAGAGTAAATTCAACATATTTGAATCAGATGGCAAGGGAAAAGTTTGGCGCAAAGCGAATGAGGAATTCAATTGCAAAAATCTAATTCCAACAGTCAAGCATGGCGGTGGTAATGTAATAGTTTGGGGGTGTATGGCAGCTTCAGGAGTTGGAAAATTGCACTTCATTGAGAACACAATGGAAGGGTGGGATTACCTTAACATTTTTAGAACAAGTTTGCGCGAAAGCATATCAGCTTTGGGCATGGAAAGTGATTTCATTTTCCAACAATACAACGATCCTAAGCATACATCAATGATTGTTAAGGAATGGCTACTATATAATGTACCCAAGCAACTACAAAGTCCACCACAATCACCCGACCTAAACCCAATAGAACATTTATGGGATGAATTGGAGCGTAGAGTACGCAAACATGCAATAGAAAACAGGCAACAGCTTAAAGCTAAACTCCAGGAAGAATGGAACTCTATAGGATCCGAAATAACATCCAAACTAGTCTCTTCAATGCCCAGACGATTGACAGCAGTCATCAAAGCTAAGGGGAATCCTACCAAGTACAAAAAATTTTTTTTACAAAATTCGTTTTTCTTATAATTTTATTAAGATGCAATATCGTACGGAGACTTTTTTGATGTTAAATGTTGATAGATTTACCAGTTTGAACTACGATATCGAAACGAATGGATACGTTTTCATTTTTAGGGTTTTGTAAAATAATTTTACAAAACCCTACTAGTTTCGCGACCAGTCTGTCCGTCCGTCCGTCCGCCCTTCCGTCCGTCCGTCCGTCCGTGTGTCACAGCAGTTTTTCTCGGAAACTATTTAAGGGCGGTCTCCCCATATAGGAGAGGGACCCCCCGAAAAAAAAGTTTCATTGAAGGTAGCCAATATGGGTATCAAATGAAAGGTCTTGATGAGAACCTTTCAAAACAGGTCTTGGTTTGGCAAAATTTGCTTCGAGGGGCGCACAGGGAGGGGGAAATACATGAAAAATATGTGTCCCCCCTCGCGATTTGACACCTGTGATCCGAAATTCTGAACAAAATCAGGAGTGTAGGTCTTAGTGAGTACAACAACAACAAATACGTCAGAAGTCGCAATTCACTCAACTTTGTTAGTAACAGTATGATTTATCGATCTTATGTTTTCTTGAATAAAATCTTAACGGTACCCTTAAATTCAATGAAATTCAGTACGTAGATGTTTATTTATAAGGTTAATCTATCCTAAAAGTTTCATAAAGATTGAATCATATTTAGTGAAGTTATAGCGGTTTGAATTTTCCTGTATTACTATGGAACAATATGCGCTGCATTTATTACTATGGCAACATATGGCTATGGAGCCATATGCGCTTTTTACCGACTCAGACACTACAGTTTTGCTAGGATTTGCATGAAAATTTCAGCAATGATAGGTGTCATGTATTTCTTTGAGAATCGGTTCAGCTAGTGGTATGAGCAGTTGTAAAACAAAATAGTGGCTGTTTTAAATGCGAAGATTGAATAATTTTGAGTTATTTTTTCCCAGCTTCAACGTTTAAGGTGCATGCTTTGAACACTTGATTCAATTTAATGAATAACTGAAGATGAGTAACTACAATTAATGCTCATAAGTGAAACAAGTCAAGGAGCTCGGAGAGAGCTCCTAGCAGAAGAGTTTTGTAACCATTCTAGGATTCGAAAAAATTGGCCATTAATCGATGATAACAGTACAGGAGAGTGGCCCCTGAAAAAAATTTCATCAAACGTAGCCGATATGAGTATGAAATAAAAGTTTTCATGGGAGCTTTTCAAAACAGTTGTTAAACTGTCAGTTTTTGCTTCAGTGGGGACACAGGGGGGGAAATACATGAAAAATGTGTTTCCTCCGTCGCGGATGGACATCTGAAATAATTATCAAGGGAGAAATTTACAAGTATAACAGTACGAAAAACCTCAGAAGTCGAAATTCGTTCAACTTTGTTAATAATAGTATGATCTTGGTATTTCATATTTTCTCCAATAAAATCGTCTTTGACATTTTTCTTGATTTGATTCGATCTGGTGACTGCATTTTGTAAATTGAATACAAAACCCTTCTGACATAAGCGTAGGTCTGTTTACCCAGCTTGTTTTTTGTTACATCTTGTAATTATAAGTTTATAGAAAACATATTAATTACTAAAATACAAAAAATATTGATATATTTGAACCGAATTCCTACTTATACAGACAAATAAGCACCGTATATATATATATATATATATATATATATATATATATATATATATATATATATATATATATATATATATATATATATATATATATACATATGATACTCTCCCCAATAGGTAAATTTCTCTCGAGTAAAAGACATTCATGAAATTTTGATTCGACAAATATGAAACTTGGTTTCAAGACAGGCATTACTTAGATCTACAGACTTTGATATTTTGGGGATCATGCATGGCAAATTTCAAAATGGCGGTGGTTTAATTACGCGTTTTTTTCAGGTTTTTGTGGCGCTCTAGCGGTCACATTTTCCAGCGGATTTTGATGACACTTGAGATTATGGATCTCTGTACTATGTTCTTGTATTACGCCGAAAATTATTCAATTGAATGAAAAATAAACAAGTCGAAAATTTAAAACCCAATATTTTTAGCTGCCATTTTCACTAAAAATTAAATTATTTTGCCCTGTCTGGAGTGAAACTCCGATTTGAACGAGATTTGGCACATTGATTGATGAGGTCCTAGCACACAAAGATTTAAAATTGTCCGAAATCAAATGCATGCATTCAAAATGGCGGCCCCCAAAGGTCAGGAGGCAAGCGCAATTTGCTATTTTAGTAGCAACTGAAATAATGAATTTTTTTCAAGGAAATGTTTTAAATGACTTATCTTGAAAGTATTTATAAATCAGAATATTTTTTAAATATGGTAAAATATTTTTATTAATACCCTAAGAAATTATAAAATCGCGACTTGTCTGTCGGTCCGTCCGTCCGTTTGTTCGTGCGTCACAAGTTTTCTCGCAAACCATATAAGCTAGAATGAGGAAATTTTCTACGTAGGTCAAAAGTGGTGCCTCTTGAAATTTGCAGTGTAAGAAAATATTTTAAAGTGTTTAAGGGGGTCTCCCGATACAGGGGGGGGGGGGGACATAAACATTTTTGTTTTTATTTCTGTAGCCCTCTAGCAGCCAAGTTTCTCAACAGATTCCGATAAAACTTGAAATTATAAGTTATTAAGGCAAGTTAATTTAATTTAATTATGCAAATCGGATGACAAATAAAAAGTTCGAAAATTCACACCTTAATATTTTTAGCAGCCGTTTTCAATAAAATTTCAGCATGACGGCCCCTGGTGGTTCAGAAAAGAATCGAAAATGTATAAATTAATGGCAATGCAAGTGCTGATTAAACTTTTATGGAAATCTTTTCAAATTAAATATTTGAGCTATTTAAGCCGACAAGTTATCACCTTTATGTGGTGACCACTGTGAAATGTTTAAACAGCAAATGTGAGAAGGGCGACACGAGTGTAAATATGTTTATAACAATTTATTACCCGCCGATTTTCAATATGTGATCCATACGTGTGCAACTCAATTTAATTAGCAAAATATTTGCGCCTCTATGAAGGTTCTCCAAATACGAACGGCAGCAGATTCTTTTTGTTAATAAATACTCATGTAGTGCTAGACAAATTTCAGTAAGAAGTCCAGTAGTAGGCAAGCCAAATTCTTTTTCGAAACCTTACGCTACATACGAGAAATTTACCTTTCCGGCTGGTGCTGCCAACGGAGATTTTTTGATAATAATATCATTTTTTTGCTATTCGTCACAATTAATTTATATATAATAATGTTACTTTATTATAAAAATGTATCATGTTTTATGACAAATGTATTTGTTACGAATGTCTTACCACTTTACATGTATGTTATTCATAATATGTAAAGAAGGCAATTGAACTTATGTATTTTAATATATACACAAGTGTAACAACATATGTCGATTTAAAACAATTATTTAAGTTCTATATTCAAGTCTTCTTTTAGTTTTTTTGTATGTCGCTAATTCGATGAGGTTACAAAAAAATGTTTGACTTAGAACCGCCTCTATCAATACTTCTTGTGTCACTAATTAAATGACGGTAAAAAGAATTTGAATGAAACGGTTTATCAATTAGGAATATATAATATTAAATATTAATTAATATCTGTTTTTTATGTCACTTATTAAATAACGGTAATTTTGGCTACAACGATTCATTCATTAATCATTAATGAATAAAAAATGTATATTAATCATATATTCATATATGATTTTTAATATCATTGGTTCAAATTTGTATGTTGCGAACCTTAAAATTCAATATGATTAGCTAAACTTTTTAATTGGATCATTTCACCCTTTTCACATCAACTTAATGTAAATCTATACGACAAATTTGCTCTACATTTGAAGCTTATCTAACGTCGCGCGGATTTCGATCACTCTTTCGGACGGCTCCGATTGCTTTTTAAATTACTTTTTTATGGAATTGTTTGCAGCTACATATAAATGGGTTGCATATTTTGAATAATAATTTTTCTGAAAAATTATTAGAGAAGAAAAATGTTAGAAGAAGGTGGTTTCGACGTGTGCACTAATTCTCCTCAGGCCATCACTCTTAGATACACACCGGTGATGGCGACCACCATGCTCACAGATGAGGGAGGAGAATTAGTGCACACGTCGAAACTACCTTCTTCTAACATTTTTCTTCTCTAATAATTTTTCAGAAAAATTATTATTCAAAATATGCAACTCATTTATATGTTGCTGCAAACAATTCCATAAAAAAGTAATTTAAAAAGCAATCGGAGCCATCCGAAAGAGTGATCGATATCCGCGCGACGTTAGATAAGCTTCAAATGTAGAGCAAATTTGTCGTATAGATTTACATTAAGTTGATGTGAAAAGGGTGAAATGATCCAATTAAAAAGTTTAGCTAATACGAGTACAAGTACTTACAAGAGAAATTTACCTTGAATATAACTTACAGATACAAAAACAGATTGAGTTTGCATAAGTAGAAAAATTAAAATTTTACTCCCTCACCTCTGAGCATGGTGGTCGCCATCACCGGTGTGTATCTAAGAGTGATGGCCTGAGGAGAATTAGTGCACACGTCGAAACAACCTTCTTCTAACATTTTTCTTCTCTAATAATTTCTCAGAAAAATTATTATTCAAAATATTCAACTCATTTATATGTAGCTGCAAACAATTCCATAAAAAAGTAATTCAATATGATTGTTTATATATTAATTGTATCAATTATCAATTCATATAAATATGAACCTCATTATAAATCATCAGATTTTTATGTATTTTAAAGAATCATTAATGATCCTTCCACAGTTTCAGTTACAGAAACCTTGTTACGACTTTTACTTCCTCTAAATAACCAAGTTCGGTCAACTTTTGCGAAACAGCCGTAACACACAAGGCGTCACAGTGATCACGTCCGGAGACCTCACTTAATAATTCAATCGGTAGTAGCGACGGGCGGTGTGTACAAACGACAGGGACGTAATCAATGCGAGTTAATGACTCGCACTTACCGGGAATCCCAGGCTGTTTTGAACAGTTTCAGTTCACAATCCCAAGCATGAAAGTGATTCAGCGGTTTATCCGGACCTCTTGGTCTAGGAAATACACGTTGATACTTTCATTGCAGTGCGCGTGCAGCCCAGGACATCTAAGGGCACCACAGACCTGTTATTGCTCAATCTCATTATTGCTAGACGCAAGTTGTCCATTTAAGAAGCTAGTGTCCGTATTAACCAATAGGTACGGCTCAACTTACATAAACACATTCAATTACAAAATACATCGCTGCATCCATATATGAAGGCTATGTGAAGTTTCAAACACCATAATCCTGTAAGCATCTATTTAATATATTTGAGTCTCGTTCATTTTCGGAATCAACCAGACAAATCACTCCACGAACCAAGAACGGCCATGCACCACCACTCGTAAATTCAAGAAAGAGCTATCAGTCTGTCTTACTCATTTATGTTCGGACCTGGTAAGTTTTCGCGTGTTGAGTCAAATTAAGCCGCAGGCTCCATTCCGGATGGTACCCTTCCGTCAATTCCTTTAAGTTTCATTATTTTTCGTCACTACCTCCCCATGCTGGGAGTGGGTAATTTACACGCCTGCTGCCTTACTTAGATGTGGTAGCCGTTTCTTAGGCTCCCTCTCCGGAATCGTTACTCGTTACAAAAATGGTAGTCCAAGATACTACCATCAATAGTTGATACGGCAGACATTATCCAGATTCCACCAACCAATGTTACGATCGAATGATCGTTTGGTTTTAGCCTAATAAAACCACACGTTCCATAAGGTCCGTGTTTATATTGCATGTATTAGCTCTAGAATTACCATAGTTATCCAAGTAACTGTTGACGATCTAAGGAACCATAACTGATATAATGAGCCTTTTGCGGTTTCACTGACAATTCGTGTGTACTTAGACATGCATGGCTTAATCTTTGAGACAAGCATATAACTACTGACAGGATAAACCAGAATAATATATAATATTCTCGATAAACAAGATTGTTCTTGAAATCTGTGGTTTTTTGTATGTAAACATACAATTGGTTGTATTATTTTATTTAAATTCATTAACATATTTTGGACTTCTAATTCTATTTTCATAAAACTCTATTTTCATAAAATTGTTTCATGAAAATATATTCTAGGCAGAAAATTAAAGTCGTGTTTTATTGATCACATAAGAGCTACGCTGCTTATACAATAAATTTATTATATAAATTGCATTTGCTAATGATCTCACATGGGGACAATGTATCAATGTATCATACAAACATTCATAATATCATTTATAATTTATCATTATAATTGCTATTTAAAATTTTACCTATATAATGTTTAAGCATTATACTTATTGCCATACTTTATATAACTTTTTCACCATTCTACCTAGGTATCTTAAACATTCATGAATATATAATACAGAAATTATAATGTTAGTATTGTATTTTGTACATTTCGGCTAGCTACTGTCGCCATTGTTGTCGCAACTATCAATGACATCATGATCAATAAACGAATATACTCAAAAGCACAAGAATTGGCCAAACATGATCAACATCTGAAAGTGACGTCACTAAGGCCATTCAGTATTGCTCGAATATGCCAGGTAGTTTGCCTATGTACGAGAAATGGATTGAATGACTAGAGGCCCTATATAAAGCCAAGCTGAATGAATGGGGGAATATTAAAACCGCAATAGCAAAACTGCGATAGTGTGGAGCGCGAAGTAAAGACGAGTCAAGTGAGTGAAGAGCTTTTCGTGATACAGACAGTTGAAATAAAAATTTATAGACAAGAGACTAACATTTTAATTATTTGTAAAGTAGTTAAATTGATGATTGTGCATCCTTAGTAAATAAACTCTTTTAACTTAATTTAAAAGACAGTGCGTTTTTACTTTACCGGAACATTTAAATTATCGGCCACGAACCATAACAAGCGACTATATATATATATATATATATATATATATATATATATATATATATATATATATATATATATATATATATATATGTAATATATAATATATATTATATACATATTTATGACATCAATCATAATATTAGTTTATATTATTTTCTTAATAATTTATATGAAATACATTCATTTATATGAAATATATTGAATATTCTCCTAAGACAATAACCACACATATTACAGGAATTATTTTCAATTTTTTATTTTAGATCAATTATATTGTTAGTTCCATTCTAGCATTCATATAAATGAAATATATTGAATATTTTCCTAAGACAATGATTACCTATATTAGATGAATTATAATGTTAGTATACATGTTTCAAGTATATAATTTACATAATTTACAATGCATTATTATTTTACCCATCTCATGTTTGGATTAAAATATATGATTATAGCAATTATAATTTTAGTGTTTATTTTATAATTCATATATTGTAATATTATTATTAGAATATTTTGTTGAAAACGTGTTCTATGAAAATGATTGTATATTTAATAAATACTATAATGTTATATTTTTCAAATATACATATTGAAAGGCAACTATGATGAAAATAATATTTTTATTTATATACTTTACATCATCGTATGTATTGCAGCAATTATAGAATTTGTTCAGATTCTATTCTTATTTATAATGTATATAATAAATATTAGTTTAGCTTGTTATAATCAATTTGGTTATCGATTATCGATAGTGCCCTCAGACCAGGGAGCCAAAGACGTCCCAAGGGTTGCGGATAGGGGCAGACCTTTCTCGAAAGGCTCGCTGCGAATAACCAATAAGCAGCCGCGGTCAATGGTCGGCAGTGAAGGGAGCTCAAGACAAATACCTGAGTGTCAATGATCTTCACTGTGACATGACGAAATATATGGCGTCATCAATTATCCATATATCCTGGCAGTAGGTAAAATGCTATGGGAACGAAAACCCAGACAGAAAACCAAACCATGCAGGTCCACAAGGGAAACCAAATTACGGTGCAGGGGGTCGGATCCCCAGTACCGGCGGCAGAGGGTAGTGAGCGAGCAGGCTCCTGGCCGTCGTCATCCAGCGACTGCAATGTTACAGAAGTGGTGAACTTGGCTTCTGTAACAGATATAACTACAAGCAAACAGGTCGCTAGCATGGAGAACCCTTTCAGGCAAAAACCGCTGTTGGCAAGCACACCAATAAAACAAGTCACCGATTGCGGGGGAGGCAGCAAACCCCAGAAACATTGTCAAAGTCAACATCACAGGTTAAATCATCGGAGACAGACGACAGACGGACTAACGAACGAAAGAAGGCAGAGTGTGCTGTGCAACCTGGCATCATTGCGGCCTTTGGGCGCAGTAGAAGGACTATGCGCACCCCGGAGCGTCTAGTGCAAGACGTACACAATCCGGATCAAGCTGCGACACCAACAGAGGCCAGTGTAAGACTGGGGGAGTGAGAAGTCTTGCCGTTGGCCGACGCCACTTCAAACGTCACGAAAGCGATAGAAGCAAAACGGCTAGGAAACGGGGGCCGCTCCCAAGAGGTGGCGCCAAATAACACAATCGCCCTTGACCGCGCCGAAGAGGAGCGGCTTACTCGGAAAGCCGGGACTATCGTCAAACAACTGAAGGCTGCCTGCGAAGTGCAGAAAAACATAGGCAAGTGTGTCAGTAATGGCATTCTGGAACTGGAGGAGCTTTTTGGCCGCATAACGCACTACAGGCGGAGGTGGCTTGCAACCGAAAAGCACCAAAAAGACACGCTCTCCCTCGAGACATCAGTGGGTCCTAGCAGCAGCAAAAGAATGGCCGGTAGCCCAATTGAAGGCGACCGTGAGAAAAGGAGGAAGGACGAGACCATAAACGAAGTTGTCACTCCAGGCGAGGAGTTTCATGTGGTGCGAAACAAAGCAGCGAAAAAAGCGGCCAAAAAGCTACTCCTAGAAAAAACAGACAAAGAGCCCAACCACGAAAAGAAGAACAAAGAACCCCCCGATATACCGCAGAAAACGAAAAGCAAACCGCGGCGCAAACCCTTGCGAGAGGCACTGCTTATTAAACCCACTAAGGGCCAAACCTACGCAGATGTCCTCCGTGAAATTAAATGAGCGGTCAAGCCAGACGACACCAAAACTGCCAACAAAGCAGTTCGACCAACCCGGACCGGTGGCCTGCTGGTGGGATTCGGGCCAGAGGCCACAAACAAAGATGCATTCCGGGACGCGGTTCAAAAGGTTCTTGGAGATGCGGCAACCGTTGCCTCGCTCGAACCAATGGCCACCCTGGAAATCAGGGACCTCGACTGCGTCACGGACAAAGCTGAAGTAGAGGATGCCATTAGGAGGGAGTTCCCCAGCTTAAGCGAAGTCAAGGCAAGATTGACACGTGAAAACACAAGGGGGCAACGCATGGCTATTGTCGAACTAGCTGATAAAGACGCCCAGCAAATCCTGGCGAAGGGAAAAATTAAGATAGGTTGGGTGATCTGCAGGGTACGGGGAAGAGCGATCCCTATCCGCTGCTTCAGATGCCTCGAATACGGACACACCGCGTATGGCTGTAGGGGACCCGACAGGAGATCTCTGTGCTACAAATGTGGTGAAACGGGGATCAAAAGGAAGTAGTGCACGAACGAGGCAAAATGCATTCTTTGCAAGGATGCTAAGCTAGCACCCGGTGACCTCAAACATGAGCCGGGGACAGGGAGATGCTGGGTTTTCAAGGAGGCCCTAACTAAAGCCAAATCGATACTCAAATGATCCGTATCCTGCAGGTCAATTTGCACCGAAGCACAAACGCCCAGGACCTACTTGAGCAGTTTACGAAGGATAAGAAAGCTGACCTGCTGTTGCTGAGCGAGCAACATCATAACAAGGACTCGCAAGCGTGGTACCCTGACGAATCTAGTTCCTCGGCAATCTGGGTTCGAGACAGCGCCCGCCTTCAGGTGCAGGGCCATGGACGCGGGGATGGTTTTGTATGGGTGCGGTACTCAGGGATAACATATTTCAGTGTTTATCTGACGCCTAACGAGGCAATGCCATCTTTTCGAACCAAACTCGATGCCCTGGAGGACGCTGTCTCGAACACAGAGGGCCACATGCTGGTCGGGGGAGACTTCAACGCTAGAGCCATTGAATGGGGTATGCCACAATCCGACCCAAGGGGAAAGCAAATCTTGGACATGGCGGCCAGAACAGCGCTTTTTGTCCTAAATACTGGTAACACCCCTACTTTCCGCCGCTGGGGTTGCGTAGGAACCATACCCGATGTGACACTCGCTTCGGAGTTCCTGGTACCTAGAGTACACAACTGGCGAGTACTAGAGGACTTCTCGGCTAGTGATCACCTGCATATAGCGGTTGAGATTCACGATGGTGTCACTCTGCGTGCATATGCCCAAACTTTAATCCTCGGATGGAGGACTGGGAGGATGGACGTTGAGAGGTTCGCTGACGCGCTTACGGCAGGCGCACCGTTGCTGGGAGCTCCGCCAGGGAGTGGAGGGCCTACAGCCAAGGACTTGGTGAACTCAACTATGAGTACCATCATAACTGCTTGCGAGTCTTCCATGCCCCATCGGAGACCCCGACACGATAAGCCTCCAGTATACTGGTGGTCAAACGAGATCGCCGAACAAAGAAGCGAGTGTCACAAGCTTCGGCGAGAGGCCCAGCGGGCGCGAACACGGGAGGAGGCAGACACTAGGCTAGCAGCATACAAGTCCGGTAGGAAATATCTTCGCAGGCTTATTAACAAGAGCAAGGCGCGATGCTGGCAAGACCTCGTGGGCGATGTAAATAGGGATCCGTGGGGCCTAGGTTACAAGCTGGTCATGCAAAAACTTTGTGCCCAACGGAAGCCCTGCTTATATGAGGCAGAGAAGATGGACGAGATCGTACGAGCACTATTCCCCACGCACCCTGTCCGTGTCGATTCAGCTCATGCACAAACACCATTAGAATGCTCACCTTTCACAATGATGGAACTGGAGCAGGCAATTCTATCCATGAAAGCAACGAAGGCACCGGGACCAGATGGCGTTCCTGCTGAAGTTTTGCAGCTTGTCTACAAGCTTTGTCCTGACTTGTTGCTCAGTATGTTCAACGCTTGCCTTTACGAAGGTGTATTTTCGGAACGCTAGAAAGTGGCGAGGCTCATACTGATCAGCAAGGGGAAGGGAAATTCCGAGTTGGCGTCTGCATACCGCCCGTTATGTATGCTAGACACGGCTGGGAAAGTGCTCGAGAAACTCATCAAGGGAAGACTCACTGACGCGGTTCGTTCTGCCGGGGACCTATCTCCACGGCAGTATGGTTTTAGAGCAGGTCGCTCCACTATTGACGCGATAGCGGAAGTAATGAGCGCGGTCCAAAGAGCGGAGGCTCATTGCCAGTCAAACAAAAGGGTTGTGTTGCTCGTGACGCTTGACGTCAGAAACGCATTCAATTCCGCTAGATGGGCGGATGTTCTGGAAGCACTGGAAAACTCTTTTCAAGTTCCAGAATATCTGATGCGGATTTTGAGGAACTACCTGACAGACCGGAGCCTGCTCTATGAGACGAAGGAGGGTCGGCGGAGGATGGAAGTTACATCTGGTGTTGCACAAGGCTTCATCCTTGGCCCAGACCTGTGGAACATCACGTACGACGGGCTACTGAGAATCGAGCTGCCGGATGAGTCGCGCTTGATCGGCTATGCAGACGTTGTCGCGGCGCTAGTTGCGGGACGCACTGTTGATCAAGCGCAACTGAGACTGGGTATGCTAATGCGCCGAGTGAGGGACTGGATGACTGCTCGCGGGTTCAGCCTAGCTTTGGAGAAAACCGAAGTAGTCATCTTGACAAAGAAGAGAATCTCTAGAGTAAGGATGATTAACATTGGGGAAGCACTCGTTGAGACTAAACTAGCAGTGAAGTACCTGGGCATTTTGATCGACTCGAAGATGCGTTTCTCCGAGCAAATCAGGGCAATAGCTGACAAGGCTGCAGCGAGTGTTTCGGCTCTCAGCCGACTTATTGCCAACAAAGGGGGTCCCACCTCATCAAGAAGGAGACTTTTGATGAGTGCAGTACAATCTGTGCTGTTGTACGGATCGGAAATATGGTGTGAGGCTCTCAACAAGGAGCTGTATCGAAAGCGCTTGGTACAGGTGCAGCGACGAGGAGCGCTGCGGATTGCATCTGTATATCGGACTGTCTCGGAGTCGGCAGTGCTGGTCATCGCAGGAGTGATACCCATTGCCCTTCTTGCTAAGGAGCGCCGCAGAATCTACCTGCGGAGGAACGAATGCGACAGAGATGCTGTCGCCCACGAAGAACGAGAACGCTCACTCAGTGATTGGCAACAGTCCTGGGTGAGCGATACAAAAGGTAGGTGGACCGCACGCCTTATTGGTGACCTGAGGCCGTGGCTCAATCGAAGGCATGGTGAGACTGACTTCTATCTAACTCAGCTACTGAGTGGACATGGATACTTTCAGTCTTACCTGCACA
>OZ017740.1:212481442-212521442 GCA_963969285.1 Odontomyia ornata
TCGCGAGGGGGGGGGGACACAAATTTTTCGTGTATTTCCCCTCCCTGTGCGCTCCTCGAAGCAAACTTTGCCAAACTGAGACCTGTTTTGAAAAGTTCTCATCAAGACCTTTCATTTGATACCCATATCGGCTACCTTCAATGAAATTTTTTTTTCGGGGGGTCACTCCCCTACATGGGGAGACCCCCCTTAAATACCTTATAAAATTTTTTAGTAGTTGAACTTTGAAGAGATCACCACTTTACACCTACATACAAAATTTGATGTTTCTAGCTTAAGTAGTTTCCGAGAAAAACTGCTGTGACACACGGACGGACGGACGGACAGACAGACAGACGGACAGACGGACAGACAGGACGCAATTTTAGAAGGGTTTTGTAAAATTATTTTACAAAACCCTAAAAAGCAAAAAAAAAAAAATATACGCAATGAATTGATAACCTTCTTTCTTTTGGAAGTCGGTTAAAAATAATAAAGTCTATAAAATGAAGTAAAATCATTTTTTTGAAATTTCTCTATAATAAGAGATCATTCATCCAAAGCGATTAGAACTTTGACGTTATAACATATATTGAAAAAATCAATATATTAACAAATAAATCAAGCCAAAGCTCATCGACATTTTTATGTCGGACCCATTGACATATTTATATGTCGATTTATATTATATATTTAATATTATTTTATCATGATTCGTGTTTATCGAACACGAATCATCAAGCATGAGATGATTTTCAGTGGATCGCAGTATAGCAGCTGCTCTACCACTCACAACACCCTGCCTGTTACCAAAGTCGTTTACAATTGATTCGAGGTAAGTTCATCATATATGATAATGATATATTCTATAACTAGTTTTTATAGGAACTGTAAAATACAACCTATATAAACTTTATCATAGAATTCATCTTCACATATTCCATTTATCGCTATTACTAGCTTTGAATGGTTTAATGCCGTATAATACACTTACCCCATAATTATCGTTGCAATCCAGCACGGATACAACCTTAGAGGCGTTCAGACATAATCCAGCGTCATACCACTGTTCGCTCGAACAAGTATTGTGCCATTGGTCCGGACCTGCGGTTCCTCTCGTACTACGCAGGAATGCTGTCGCAAAAATCTTTGTCATCAGGAGAGTAAAACTTACCTGTCTCGCGACGATTTAAACCCAGCTCATGTTCCCTTTCATGGGTGAACAATCCAACGCTTGGTGAATTTTGCTTCACAATGATAGGAAGAGCTGACATCGAAGGATCAAAAAGCGACGTCGCTATGAACGCTTGGCCGCCGCAAGCCAGTTATCCCTGTGGTAACTTTTCTGACACCCCTGGTTAAAAACTCTTTCAACCAAAAGGATCGATAGGCCGAGCTTTTGCTGTCCCTGTATGTACTGAATATTGAGATACCGAGATTATTTGAGAGATGTACTGCCCCAGTCAAACTCCCCCCCTGGCAATGTTGTTGAATTGGATCATATTTGAGCGTGGGAGTTCTGCTCGTAAAACCCCAAGATGGTCGATCCTACGCGGAGGTGCTGCTGGGCATCAGGGGACATGACCCGAAGGCACTGACACTGCCATTTAAACAATACAACCAACGCAGAGGCCGACAAAAGAGAAGCAACTTGCAACGCAGTACAGACAGTCCTCGACAAAAACACAACTATAGCCTCGCTCGAGCCGATGGCAATGATCAAAATAAGAGATATTTACTCCGTGACGGATCTGGTAGAGGTAGAAGAGGCCATCAAAAGAGAGTTCCCTAGCGTGGGCAGGATCAAACCGAGGTCCTAACCAAGGCAAAATCAGAACTCCGATGACCCACATCCGGCAACTAAACCTACGCCGCAGTCCAACCGCCCAAAATCTGCCTGAGCAGTTTGTAAGGGGAAAAAAGCCGATTTTAAGCTGTTGAGTGAGTACACTATGATAAAAGTTCTGCATTATGTTATCCTGATGGGACTGGTACTCCCACCATCTGGATTCGAAATAGTGATTTCCAAGTAGAGAGCTGTGGACGGCGGAATAGTTTTGTGTGGGTTCGGTGCTCAGGGATCACCTTCTCTAGTGTGTATCTAACGCCAAACGAATCGATATCATCTTTCCAAGCCAAGTTTAATGCTTTGGAGGGCACTGCCTTGAACGCAGACGGGAACATTCTCGTTGGGGGTGACTTCGACGCTAAAGCAATCGAAGGGGGCATGCCTCAAACAGATCCGCGGGGAAAATGAATGCTAGAAATAGTGGCCAGGATGACGCTCGTCGTACGAAACACCAGAAACACGCCAAATTTCCACTGTATTGGCTGTAAAGGAACCATACTGGATGTGACATTCACTTCGGAGTCCTTAGTACGGAGGATACACAACTGGAGAGTATTAGACGACTATTCAGCCAGTGATCATCAGTGAAATCTGCTTGAAATAAGCGATGTTGTCTCCCAACACCCGTGCTCTTGGCTTTCTACAATTGAAAAGAACATCGGAAAGATGCCCGTCACGAGGTTCGTCGAGGTGCTCACAGCAGGTGCGTTGCTGTAGCGAGATTCGCAGGGGATGAAAGAACTTAACTATGAGCATCATTATGACTGCTTGCAATGCTTCTAAGCTCCGTCAAAAACCCCGGTACGGCAAGCCGCCAGTATACTGGTGGTCGACTAAAATCGCTGGAATACGAATAGAATGTCACAAGCTTCGGCGTGAGACTCAACGGGCACGGAACTCTGACGAGGCATCCAACCGGTTGGCAGCATATAAGTCGGCCTGGAAATGCCTTCGCAAATTGATTAACAATAGCAAGGCTCACTGCTGGCAAGACCTTGTGGACAATGTGAACAAGGATCCGTGGGGCCTTGGCTACAAAATAGTTATGCGGAAACTTGGTGCCCTGCTTAAACCTTGCATACATGATGCGGAAAAGATGGACGCGATAGTGCGGGGACTCTTCCCCGCCCATCTCGTCCGTGTTGACGCTGTCCATGGTGAAACAGCAGTTGAGTGTCCACTCTTCACACAGCCAGAACTGGAAAAGGCAGTCCTTTCACAGAAAGCGAGGAAATCCCCAGGTCCAGATGGTGTTCCAGCTGAGGTGTTGCAGCTTGTATATCACCACTGGCCTAACTTGTTGCTCAGCACATTCAACGCTTGCCTACGGGATGGGGTTTTCCCGGTACGATGGAAGGTGGTGAGGCTCGTATTGAAAGCAAGGGGAAGGGAAATCCATAATCGCCGTCTGTATATCACCCGTTATGCACGCTAGACACTGCAGGGAAAGTTCTAGGGAAACTCATCAAGGGAAGACTCACTGACGCGATTCGTGCTGCTGGGGATCTATCTCCTCGGCAGTAGGGCTTTAGAGCAGGATGTTCCACTATTGATGCGATTGCAAAGGTGGTCAGTGCGGTCCAAAAGGCAGAGGCATATAGTCGCACCAAGCGATGAGTCCTCCTGTTGGTGACACTCAACGTCAGGAACGCCTTCAACTCCGCTAGATGGGTGGATATTTTGAATACGCTAGAAACCCTTCTCAAGCCTGCTCGACGACACTATACAGGGCCAACTAAGCATGGAAGTTACATCAGGTGTTGCCCAGGGATCTATCCTTGGTTCAGATCTGTGAAATGTGTCTTACGATGGGCTTTTGAGACGGGAGATGCCAGGTAAGTCACGCTTGATCGGCTATGCCGTTGATGTTGTGGCTCTGGTTGCTGGACGCACCATTGAACAAGCGTAACATAGGCTATGTATGCTAGTGCACCGAGTGAGAGACCGGATGACTGCTCGAGGGTTCAGTTTAGCACTGAAGAAAACCAAAGTGGTTATTTTGACAAAAAAGAGAGCCCCTAGAGTAAGGATGATCAGTATTGGAGACATATTAATCCAATCTAAGCCAGCGGTGAAGTACCTGGGGCTACTGATCGACTCAAAGATGAGTTTCTTTAAGCAAATTAGGGCAACGGTTGAGAAGGCTACTTTGGGGATATTGGCTCTGAGTCAACTTATGGCCAACGTAGGGGAACCCAGCCCATCAAGAAGCGGCCTCTTGATGAGTTCTATCGGCTCAGTGATACTGTACGGAGCAGAAATATGGAGCAACGCTCTCAGTAAGAAGGTATGCCGAAATCACTTGGCACAGGTACACAGGTGCACTGAGAACTCCACCTTCGTATCCGACAATCTCTGATTTGGCGGTGAGAGTTATTACCTGTTGCCCTCCTTGCTAGAAGCGCCACACTATTTACCTGCGTCGAAACGAGGATGTGAGGGGGATGATTGTCCGTGAGGAGAGACAGCACTCACTCAACGATTGGCAGTAGTCTTGGGTAAACTGCACGAAGGGAAGGTGGACTGCGCGCCTCATCCCGGATATGAGACCGTGGCTAAATTGAAGGCATGGTGAGACTAAATTCTTTCTGACCCAGTTTTTGAGCGGCATAGGTGTTTTCAGTTTTACCTGCATAAAGTTGGTAAGTCACGGTCCCTGGTTGTTAGTTTTGCCCAGGAGGAGAAGACAATGTCTGCCACACATTTTTTTGCGTGCACAAAATGTGGACCATAAAATCCATGTTCATTTTTTAAGTGCTTATCAGAACGCAAGAAACTATTTAGACGAGGTCAACAGTAAATATAATTGCTTGCGGAAAATAATGCTAGATCAAACTAACACATGGGGATCTGCACAAATCATTGATGTAATCGATGTTGTGAATAAAACCGAGTCATCATTACCCGTGAATTTAAGGGTTTTCCACAAATCCACTGCTGCAGCGCAAATCAAGCGTTCAGAAGAAGCTATGGTTGTTCAAGGACATTTCCCGATTTACGACATCAATCAATACGATCTCATTAAAACCAGTCCAGGACCAAAACTAATCGACAAGGATTCTTTTGTCATTAGATAATTTCATGAAGAAGTTATCGCGGTGAACTACACCTAACAAAAGTAATTTGAGATCGCCGAAGATGATTTCAAAAAGAGCTTAACTATACAGGAGTAGACAGATATGGTTCATCTTCGAGCATTATATGATATTACAGCCTACCCCAATTGTGTGATAATGGAAGTGTGTAAAGGCCACAGAGAAACAAAGTGCCCAACTCAATAGTTCTACACCCAATCGATTATTTAGAAGAAAATATATCAACCAAACTGTTGGCTATACATTACTGCATCTTCAACGGTAGCACATGCAGTGTGCAGCGGAACCAGATCCGAAATCCGTCTGGGAGATGCAGGAATTGTTCGACTTACATCAGATTCCTCACTATCTACATCAGAAGCTCTCCTGTTGGCAGAGAATCCCCAAGTCACTTCGACACTAAATGTCTATTTTAAGCCTGTCACGACAGATTTCAGCACGCCACCCCCCAATATCGTTCCAGTCCACAACGACTTAGAATTGATTGACTGAAGTAAAAGATTCCTTTATGTAAAAGCAATATGCTGGAATTCAATAAGTAAAGCAAAGTTTCTGTATGTAAAAGCGATTCTTCAAACTATTAAATTGCTTCTAAATCAACCAAGTCAATTACTTTAATATTAACTTGAAGGTTCCATTCAAATGCCTTTACTCAATCACCAAATAAGCAAGTTCAAGGTGTAGTTTATCAACACCTATATTTTTTCCTTGCACTGCATCTAATATCCAGTTGGATGTATTGTTTTTCCATTAAAATTAAAATTCGCATAGAGCAATAATATCAAATTTTCGCGCCTGTGCGAGCATACTTCGGTGACGATGAACTTGCGCGAACTTGAATGGGTAAAAGCAGAAAAATGCTGACAAGGAAAAATCAACTTTGTTATTTCAACTTTGTAAGTTCAATTGATATTTGCCCACTTACTCACCATATCGCGTGTCATTCGGACCATTTAGCTTAAGTTAATTTTTTGTATCTTACTTACGGTCCGATACACCTACAACATTTTCGAATATACACGGCAAGTAAATTGTTTTCATCGTGCGGTATCCAACATAAGGTCAGATACCGTCCCAGCCAACCTACGTTCAATTTTTGTATCTGACTTACGGTCAGATATACCTACAACAGAGTATAAGGTACTTTTAATTTATTCGTCGAATATTGTGGCTATTAAAATTAAATGAAAACTTTGCTGTTTAATATTTTTGAGGTTCAAATTTATTATTTATAATCGAGATGCCAAGGAAAGACTTTTAAGACATATTACTAAATATCAATGTCAATTCAATGTTAATTACAAAATTTTTTGTAGTTATTTTCTCAAATTTTTTTTCATCTGAGATACAGACAAAGCTAAATTTTTTTTGCTGATTTTAATAAGAATTGTTCATCTTGCCAATTAATATTGGTTGATATTAAATATAAAATCATGTATATATTTGCATATATGTAAGGATTTATAAGAAGTGGATTGAATTTTCTAGAAATCAAATTAAATACTACCAAAACAAAGTCACACTAAAGATGAGATTCCATAATTAGAGATGTATCAAAAAAAAAGTATAAAAAGAAATCATTTGACTTTCTCTACATGAAGCTTGATATTATTGAAATTTAATAACTAATATTTTAAGCAAGAGTAATAATTGGATTGAATTTGGCTCTTTTGAATTTTTGACAAAAAAAAGAAGGGTACTTACCCAGCCTTCCTCCGATGAGCGCTCGATGATGGGGCGGGTAAGGCCTGCAAACACCAATAATATTCGGCATAGTGATGTGAATTATAATAAATTACAAACTAATAATACAGGATCCAAGGATGGTAGCAGTAGCAATCTCCTGAAAGTCTCTACGATCGGGTTTCATGTGACGACTAACTAGACGAATTGAATCCTCAGCAAAATGCACATCCGGGCTCACATTATTTGATTACTTTATCCATGTTATCTGATTTTCCCTTCTTTTGTAGTTATAAAAGAGTCGATAACTAAGCTCACAGATTGTTACTCGTATATAAAATTAACTCCCATATTAATGGAAACTTCCACACACAATGCAAAATGTGTCTTACGAATTCCACCTAGAAGATACGAAAAAAAACAGATAGCCACCCACTATTTCCTGAATGAAGACAAGATTTGTTTGGTTAAATCATAAATGCTGGGGATACCGAATCAACATTTTTATCACTCTACATTCTCGCAAACCCGACACATTTGCCTACATTGTAGCCAGCGACAACAATCGAATTATATTAAACTTTTGTATTGTGGAACCAAAGAGGTATATTTTATTGCCAACAATAAACTTTTATAAACTTTCTTCACTGCCGGAATCCAGTGACTGTTAGCCAGGTAAATTCACACCATCACTATCACTAAAGGAATTTGACCGATAATTTATAATTGCTCATTTGTTTACTGTTACGACACTACTTTCAAACAGTGCTAATTGGATACACGTTGGACATCCTTCACTCTGATTGGGAACATTCCACGGGATCACAGCTTCTCACTCATAAAATCACGTTGAAACCAACGCAATGCACGCACAACACAACCCAATTGGATTTCCCTTCTTGAACCGAAATGCATTTTCTGGTGACTTTGCGCGGGAATTATTCCTCCAACATCAACAATATAGGTCCCACGCACAATATAATTGTTTTAAGAGCGCGAGCAAGTACTTATGGATGTAAGGGAGCGGGCCTGGAAGAATACTTGCAACACACTTCACAAAGTCACACACGATTTAAGACCCGTTTGCTCCGATTCGACGTCATTTAGATAACTGGAACCTTACAGTCGTTCGAAGTTATCTTCGCTAACCTTACCCCTATGCGTGTCCCGCTTCTCCTTCTTCCTGCTTGTCTTGACGAGCCTCTTCATAGCGGCAACGGAGGTTTTTCTTGACGAGATAAACTGCAATGTTTGCTGGATTGCGTTTCAAAGGGGGTAGCCGTCATAAATTTTTTTTGCAATTATTATTTAATTTTCAACTGTTTCGATTGGAAACAATTTTTCTGGTAATGGTAGCGATGGTAGTGGCGGCTTTTAGTACGGAAAATGGTGTTTTCTCCAGAATGGTCTTTTGAGCTGCTTTCCTAGGTGACTGCGCGATTACTACAATTAGTTTTTCTTTGTTTATCTTTTATTTGCACACACGTTATTGCCGATTAATTATCGGGGTGAAATTGCCCATTACGGAGTTATTTTTCCACTTTTTTGATTCGGTCCGAAAGAAAACCGACTGCACCAGAAACATACTGATTTAATGGGGATGCCAATAAATAAAAAATCCCCATTGGCAACACCAGCCGGAAAGGTAAATTTCTCCTATGTAGCGTAACGTTTCGAAAAAGAATTTGGCTTGCCTACTACTAAACTTCTTGCTGCAATTTTTATAGTACCCCATGGGTTTTTATTCACATACAAAGAACCTGCCGACGTTCGCATTTAGAGACCCTTTATAGAGGCGCAAATATTTCGCTGATTAAATTGAGTTCCACACGTATGGATTATATAATGAAAATCGGCGGATAATAGATTGTTGTAAACCTATGAATACAGGTTTCGCCCTTCTCACTTTTGGTGTTTACACATTTAACACTGGTTACCATACAAAGGCTCAAATAGCTCAAATAGTTAATTTCAAAACATTTCCATAATAGTTTAATCAGCATTTGCGTTGCCATTAATGTATACGTTTTCAATTCTTTTCTGAAATATCAGAGGCAATCATTTTGATTTTATTGAAAACGGCTGTTAAAAATATTAAGCTGTAAATTTTCGAATTTTTTATTTGTCATTCGTTTTGCATACTTAAATTAAATTAACTTGCCTTGATAACTTATAATTTCAAGTTTCACCGGAATCTGTTGAAAACTTGGCTGCTAGAGGGCTACAGAAATAAAAAAAAAAGATTTTAAGTCACCCCCCTGTATGGGGAGACCACCCTTAAATACCTTAAAATATGTTCTTGCACTGCAAATTTCAAGAGGCATCACTTTTGACCTACGTAGGAAAATTTCCTCATTCTAGCTCATGTGGTTTGCGAGAAAACTTGTTATGACGCACAAACAAACGGACGGACAGACCGACAGACAAGCCATGATTTTATAATTTTTTAGGGCATTGTTAAAAATATTTTAAAATATTTAAAAAAAAAAATATGATTTATAAATACTTCCATTTCAAACGTTTCCATGAAAAAAATTCATTATTTCAGTTGCTACTAAAATAGCGAATTGTGCTTGCCTGCAGACCTTTGCGAGCCGCCTTTTTGAATGCATGCATTTGATTTTTGATTACTTCAAATCTTTACGTGCTAAGACCTCATCAATCAATGTGCCAAATCTCGTTCAAATGGGAGTTTCACTCTAGACAGGGGAAAAGTATTCAATTTTTAGTGAAAATAGCAGCTAAATATATTAGGTTTTAAAATTACGACTTTTTTACCTTTCATTCGATTTTTAATATTTTTTGCATAATACAGGAATATAGTACAGAGATCCATAATCTCAAGTTTCATCAGAATCCGTTGGAAAATGTGACCACTAGAGGGCCACAAAAACCTGAAAAAACGCATAACTAAACGGCCGCCATTTTGACATTTGCATATTTCTGATCACTAAAATGTCAAAAACTCTAGATCTAAGCAAATCTTATATCAAAATCAAGTTTCTTACACATCGGATCAAAATTGTGACTTTAAAAAGCCTTTGAAATTTTGAGTTTCAACTGGCCGCCATTTTGTTTTTTGCAACATGACCTCCAGTTTTTTTAACATAACTCTTTAGGTACTTATAGTTTCCATCAAATCACTGAATTTCATTTACATTGGTTGAAAGCTTTGGTCAAAACTACAAAAACAAAATCTTGTACGCTATTCAACGTTTGAGCGGCCACCATTTTGTTACTGCCGCACCGACTTTGGATTTTTTATTGTGAGATTCATCACATATATCAGTGACCCTTTATACCAAATTTCATCCAAATCGGAGCAATACTTTGGTCAGAACAGAAATCACGATTTTTCGTCTAAAATGGCCGCCATTTTGTTTTTGCCCGGCCGATTTACACATACTCAAAAAAGTCTGCGTACACTTGCTGGTCGTAGCAAATATATCAATATAAAAACCTTTGCCATTTTTTTATAACTTAAAATCTTTTCTTTATTATCTTCATTAAACTATATGGTACATAAATATGTAACTGACCACTCGTTCGCTGTTTAGAATAACCAAAATAAAAAAGTTTTTTCCAAAAAGTCATGAAAATCCATCCAAAAAAGTCTGCGTACACCTGAAAAAATTTATTCATATTATTTGAAAACCACTATATTAGCTTTCAAATTTTGAACCTTAATATCTAGTAGCATAGCCTTTCCTATAAATGACTTCCTTTAGCCTATTTTGCATGGATTGAACAAGTTTTGATGTTTCTGTGGCCGTTATTTTGTTCCACTCGTTCAAAATAACATTTTTTAATGACTCTTTGCTAGTTATATCATGCTCTCGAATTTTTTTTCAAGTAAATTCCACAAATGCTCCATTGGGTTTAAATCTGGTGATTGAGGAGGTGTACCTAAGAGTTTTGGGACCAACCAAAGCCTATTTATTTCAGCTGTATGTTTGGGGTCATTATCGTGCTGAAAGAAAAATGCGTTCCCTAGCCGCAATTTCTCAGCACTTTGCTTAATATTATTTTTTTAAATATTAAGGTACCCGTATTTATCCATTGCAGATTCTATGAAAACGAGTTGCCCCACTCCACTGGCTGCCATACACCCCCAAACCAGCACACTGCCGCCACCATGCTTTACAGTGGGAATCAAATTTTCTTTATTCAATTCTGTCGAGCGTTTTCTCCATACTAATTTGCGTATATATATATATATATATATATATATATATATATATATATATATATATATATATATATATATATATATATTTAAATGATACTCTCCGCAAAAGGTAAATTTCTCTCGAGAAATTTACCTAATAACCGACTTCAAAATGCCCTGAAGAGGATGAAATAAATTTTATGGAAGCGGTGCCATATCATTTTCTCCCCGATTCTTTAGTGATGGTACAGATGTTGGACGTATTTATGTTGAAATGGGAAAATTGATTTAAGACCGCTTCCATAAAATTTATTTCATCCTTTTCAGGGCATTTCGAAGTCGGTTTTCTTTTTTTTCTAAAAGTTTTTTATTTCATCGTTTTAAGTGGCAATTTTTAGGTAAATTTCTCGAGAGAAATGTACCTATTGCAGAGAGTATTATATATACATACGAGTATATATATACTATATATATGGGATATAACGAAATTTGTGACCGCGCTAGAGGTTGCAATTTTGCTCCGATTTTCACGAAATTTTCAAAAAAGGTGTACTGGGCAAATATCTCGGTTTAGTTCGTAAACCAGCTATATCGGCCGGGCGAAAACAAAATAGTGGCCATTTTAGACGAAAAATCGTGATTTCTGTTCTGACCAAACTGTAGCTCTGATTTGGATGATGTACAAAGGTTCACTGATGTATGCGATGAATCTCACAATAAAATATCCAAAGTTGGTACGGCAGAAACAAAATGGCGGCCGCTCAAAGTTCGAAAAACGTGCAAAATTTTGTTGTTGTAATAGTGGTCAAAGCTTTCAACAGATGTTCATAAAATTCGGCAGTTAGATAGAAATTATAAGTCCCAAAGGATTTCGTTAAAAAAACTGGAGGTCAGGTCGCAACAAACAAAACGGCGGCCAGTTTAAGCACAAAACTTCAAAGACTTCTTAAAGGCGCAATTTTGATCCAACATACAGTCTTCCACAAAAGTCAAGGTACAGTGATAAATATCATGAAAATTGTTTGATATTTTTTTAAAAAAACCTATAGTGATAAAAATTTTTTTGGTATTACTTCAACTATAATCATTACACTTTAAATTCATGTAAAACAAAACGAAAATTCTGTCGTATTAATATATTATTACATATGATGTGTTGGAAAGTCAATGAATGAAGTCCACAAAAGTCATGGTACACCTAAAGAAAAATGATACAAATTGTAATTATAGTCTTGCATAGTTATTTGAATTATACTTTTCTTAATATTTTGTCGGATATCCTTTCATCTGAATTACTGACTTCAGTCTTTTAGGCATAGAATATACCAATTTTTTAGTAAATTCGCTGCTGATTCTGGCCCACTCCTCCAATATAACATCCTTAAGCTGCGCCCTGCTTGATATCACTCTTTTTCGGATTTTTGTCTCAAGCTCATTCCAAAGATGCTCTATAGGGTTCAAATCAGGGCTTTGAGGCGGTGTAGCAAGCATGCGAGTATTGTACAATAGCCAGATTCGAACTTTATGCGCAGTGTGCTTAGGGTCATTGTCCTGTTGAAACAAGAAATCTTCTCGCATACCTAATTTGGCTGCACTTTGTTTCATGTTGTTTCGTAGAATCTCTAAATAAGAGTTCTGATCCATAGTATTTTCGATGAATGTCAGATTCCCAACTCCAGCAGCAGCCATGCAACCCCAAACCATAACACCACCGCCTCCATGTTTTACTGTTTTAATAGTGTTCTTGGGATTAAATGCTTCTCCTACTTTTCGCCAGACCCTCTTATGCCCATTTACACCAAATATACAAAATTTAGACTCATCCGAAAATAAAACATTATCCCAAAACGTTATTGGTTTGTCAATATATGCTTTTGCAAATGTTATTCTTTTTTGTTTGTTTATGGAACTTACAAGAGTGTAGTAATTGAGGAGTATGGCTCTAAAAGCCAGCGCTGCCACAGGCACACAGCACAAACTCAATTTAATAAGGAGGGACGATTGAGTCACCTTCCCCATCGCAACCCTCACTCTTTTTCTTTTCGCGTGAAAAATAAAGCAAGAAAATTTCTTTTGTACTTAACTCCCGGGAAACAAAATTCTAAAACTGTTTAAAAATTTTAATGTGTAGTGATTTTATTACAATATCTTTTGAATATAATTTAACGAATTGCGGTGTAACGCGGTATACAAATGCTTAGAACGAAACGGTTAACCTCTTAAATTATATGAACGATAAAATCATTGTATCATTTAAACCCCTTAAAATTAGTCAAATTTTACCCATTCCCACCATAATATTAATTAAAAATTTTTGGTTGTCGGTGATTAACGTGTGCCTGTCTAATTCTTCCGATTTTTCTTCCACTTAATTACGCCTAATTCAACCCTGCACGAAGACAATTATGCGCCAATAAATCAACGATCCCAACATTATCAACTAAACGCGGCAAATTTTAACTCAACAGCCACTCTTCCAACAACCACATCAACAACAGCAGCATTTACAGCAACAACAGCACCATGTTCAGACAACTGAATTCGTACCGAAACAATCAACTTCCACCTCAAATACATGTTGTTTCGGCAAAATTTCAGTGAGTGGATGCTGAAGCAAGCTCCTGGGAAGAAGACAGTTGCCGGCGGAGCGTATTGCAAGTCATTTGGGGGAGTTGGTACGTTCTCGGTGAAACGCGCGGGTGTCATCTTGTAATTTACGGAGACAATAGTTTTCTATGCCTACTAAAACTATTTTGTTTGTTGCTTTTTTATGTTGACTTCACTGATTTTGCGCCGTTTTGTTTGGGTTGCATTCATAATAGTTACACCAAGTGTTTCTTAATGTGGATATTTGCGAGCCTTAATTTTAATTTGCAAAACGCGAAGTGACCTGTGCCGTTTTGCTCTGCCGAAACGTAATTTTTGGGCGCGCTACTTTGTGAATTTGTGCTTTTTGGTGAACGCAATGAAACGATGTAATGGGAAGGATGAGAGTTAGCGTAACGGGAAGATCGTGGTCGTGTCCTTATCGTTAGTTTAGCGAGTTATTGTGCACAAGAGGAAAGAAACAGGCACTCCGCAACGCAAAGTGGTGTGTGGGTGTGGGACTGTTGTGAGAAATTGTCCGCGTAGTTTGTTATGAATCTTCCCGAAATTGTAGATTCCGATACAGCTTTATTATCAGTACCCCAATAGATCTTTCAAGTGATAATTTGTGTTTACGGGCCCACATTCGTCGTGGAAATTGCAGCGCTAAATAAGGTGGTGTGAAAATCGAGTAAAAGGAGTGTTTCCCCTAAAGAGATTGTGTAGATGGGCTATGTACGTCGACCGCGCGTGTGTTAGTGGTCCTCCATAAACACAGTGAACGAAACACGTTGTGTGGGAAAATTCAGTTTTGTTTACCGTTTAGTAGATAGGGAATCAGAAAGTGGACGTGTGAAGGGTGGAAGAAAGAGAATACGAAACAGATGGAATGAAGGAGAAGGTTCGAAGCAAGCTAGGAGCTTCTATTTTTAAAGTAGAATGTTTAGCACGACACTTTAAACTCAATTAATTAACACGAAGTGTAGGATAGGGAATGAAAGAAGTTCATTTTATGAGAAGTGTAGCGAGAAAAAATACAAATGGTTGTTTCCGTGAATTAGTTTTGTTGAGATTCATATATTATTTTAAAATCTGATTTGAAAGACGAAAGTACATGAATTGATTGAAACTAGTAATCGTGAAATATCGGTATTATTTACAATTTGAATTTCGTCCGCTAGTAATGGGCCCGATTTCATGCCGAGTTTGTCGTTTTTTTTTTGTCGCGATCAGTGTTTCCGAGCGTAGTTTACATCGAAACCAGTGAAATTCGTAGTACTGACAAAGTCACAGTTCGAAGATACAATAGAACTCTGAAATCTCAAGTGACGGAAAAGTTGGATCGCAAATTATATTCTGCAAGTGTCGAGAAATCGGAAAAGAAAGTATTTCCCACACAGGGCACGTATCGCGTATCATCGGATGTGAAGGAGCAAAAACATAAGTCAGAAGAGAACAGTCGTTTAGAGTATTGGTCAACTTTAATGTCGTGTAACTCGAGACAATTGCATGGGATCTGTAGTCGAACCTCCTTTACTTTCGCTGCATGAACTTGTAAATTTTGTTTTTAAACAAAACATTTCTAGGACTTACACCCCGGCTTCGTCAACGAGCGCTCGTCGTCGGAAAAGGCTATGTAAGTACCATTTTAATTTCTTTGTGTATATATTATTAAAAATATGTTTATTACAAACGAAACGGAAGCAAAATGATGGCTTACTAGAGTAAAGTAAATTAAATCAATGAACATTTGTAGATATATTGAGGGAGGTGTCTTGAATTAAAGTAAATGTTACACACAACACATGTGCATTATAACATCCATGCGATTAATTATAAACCAAACAATTGTTACAGTAGTTGAAATAAAAAAAAAATGAATTATTAAACGGTAAAAATCGGTCTTTCCCTTCCGGTCTTTTCCAATCGGGTATAGGACCCGGTACGGTGGCAGGCTTCCACCCCAAACTATGAGCCAGCCACCGGGTACTTAAAAATTTTTCTGTTTCAGGAGACTTTATGGGTTGAGTGGCCCACGCCAAGTGCCTTTTTATGGCATAAAGTTATGCAATTCCATTGTATAATTCTATGACATAAATTGGTCACCGGGGTACTCCCCTTCTGATGGGAAAGTTCATATAATTCAAGTTGTATGAGTTTTCCACTCAGAAGAGGAATACCTGGCCACTTCAACGATTTAACATTGGATTTATTCCGGTTGGGTGGGCATGAAGGGGCTCCACCACCACCCGGTTGCCCCTCTTTCATTTGTGGGCCCTGAATGTATTTGGGTAAAGACGAGGTCAACCCCAAATTAGTCTTTCTTGTCAGGTTGCACTTGTTCTCGCAACAAGTCGTAATTCCTTCGTGGAGGTTATCTACTGATTTGCGACTTCGGTCGTCCTCTCGAACTCTGCAAGCAATTCGTGAATGCGAAATGTTTTGTAGTGAGTCCTCGTGCCGGGGAAACGAACCCGCCCCACGACACCGCAATGCTAGCCTGCCAGCGCATTCACGCGTCTCCGGACGAGGGCATTCTCGGCAGGAATCAACACCTTCCTCTGCCGAGGCAGCAGAACATCGCTGCAGTCCTTCACGGACATCTTGAAAATCATCTTTATTCACTACAAATGGCGCCCAACGTGGGGCCCGAAAAGCCCGGCTGTATCATCAGTCGTGAGCACGAGACAGTCCATCGTCTCTAGGTGTCCCCACAAGGTGTTAGAAATTTTGGCGGGTAGATAACTCCCGAGGGTTTTTGCACTAATCGTGCCCCAGCAGCCGAGTAACTTCCGAACGTGTGTTGTCTTCGGACATCAATATCGTTTGGTCCTTCTTTTGATTTATACTTTGGTGGTTTACCACCATTGTATAACTAGTAAGGCCAAATTATATTAGAGTCCCTTTTTTGTGTTCGGAGGTTATTATCCCAACATCTATTTTCCGGAGGATTCTGATCCGCTCCCCAAACCAGCGGTGCCTAAGTGTCTTAAATTACATGGATTTTGATTTCATGTGATTGGCTGATTAGCTAATCCATGACTATCCATGACAAGACACGCGCTGCTTGTGGATTAGAATCCCACCCTGGGCTGACAAGCTGTAACTTGAGAAGTTTGCTAATGAGGGATCACTTCGGAACCCTGATTTTCATGGTGCCACAAGAGAGTGTCCCTGAAACGTTTTAGAAGGATCGTGCCATGGTGTCCATACTTGGGAGGAAGGACGGAAGGAAAAGACCGATTATTTTTTTTTGATAACGAGTAAAACTCTTCATACACTTTGGTTTTTTTTTGTGAGGATTGAGTATAGCTCGCCACTTTCGGCCACTTTTTTGTGTTTTGTCATAATAATAGTTAATTACTTCTTTTATAGCATTTTTTTTTACTATTTTATTATCAGCGTCAACACTGTTAGGATAATGGAATTTCTAAACGCATGTAGACTTTGCCTACAGAGCAGCGAAGAAATGTATCCACTCTGTGATAGTTCCGTAGATGAAGCGAGGAGGATTTTTATTGTCGACTTCCTGAAGGAGTCCCTTAACATCAACATCACATTGGAAGATGGCTCACCAGACCACATATGTGGTGAGTGTTACACTGAAGTGGAACGTATATACTCTTTCATATGTCGCTGTAAAGAGACCGAGTCAACACTACAACGACTTAAATCAGCACGACGATCTCGAGACCCAGTTATCGACCAGCGGAACAGGATTCAAAGAGCAAACTACCATCCGTCTGAGGATCCGGATCCACCATCTCGATACCAGCCTTGGAACGCCTGGGATCTTCCGCCACGACTCAACCAAGTACCACCACCGACTCTAGGTTCAGTGGCTCCGCAGGAACAACCCTATATGCTGAAACCGAAGCATATCCCCAGCATTGTACAGGGTTGGAACCTTCATTTTAGCGGGGAGCCAAACGACCTGAACGTGGAAGTCTTCATTGGTCGCGTGGAGTCCTTAGTCGGAGAGATGTTGGCCGGCGACTACACGATGCTGGCAGGATATCTACCAATGCTGTTCAGGGGAGCAGCACTCGAGACGTACTGGCGGATTCATTCGGCCCCACCATCAATACGCTGGACACGGCTGAAAGAGGTACTCCGCATGGAATACTCGACGGTCAACATGGATGAGAGTGTCCTGGACAAGATCCATGCCAGATGGCAACGTCCGGACGAGCCCTTTCATCAATATCGAGCCGATATCCTTAGGTTGAATGACCAGCTGTCAGAGCCTATGTCTTCCACTCAACTGCTGCGGGTGTTGAAACGGAATCTAAAGCCGGAACTTCGTTGCCATGTTGTAAACTTGGACCCGCAGAACCTGGAAGCACTACTAAGGGTCGTGAGTCGATTGGAGAGGCTTGAAGAAGACCTCCACGAACGGCCTTACCTACATGCAAGGACAGGTCCGCGACGTGAAATTGCCGAAGTGGCACTAAATTGCAACAACCCAGATCGGGAAGAAGGCACGGAGTCAAACACCTGTGTTCCGGACTACCCAGATGATGCCACACCAAAAAACGGACGACCGAGTACCCTACCACCTCAGTGGTACTCGAAAACCCCGCAGTAGCTCCTCAGCCAGCTGCTCACCCCAACCAACATGACGTTAACCCACCAGCCATGACCATTACGACTGCGGATGTTCACTCTCTTCCGGAAACCTCACCAACGACAATATTAAAACGACCATCGCAGTCAATGCCAGAAGAACCGCGGCAGCCTCAGGTACGCACGCTAAAACCTTATCATGTTAGACTGCAGGAATATCGGGTGGCTCGAGAGCGAATATTTGCTTCCGAAGTTGTCACTTCCCGTCCGTGCACGACAAAATGGTCAACCCGTCGTTGGCGGAATTTCCGCAAGAGAGTGCGCACCTGCCTCCAAACCTTACACTCTTGTAACATCTCGGAGGTTGCTGAGAATGAGATCAGACCTTATCATCCAATTAAAGTGTTGGGCGAGACCGTGTTTGCATTGATCGACACGGGTGCCAGTATCAGTTGTCTTGCCTCGAGCTTTGGCTCGAAGGTGCTCCAAGAATATCCGAACTTGATTAAATCCTGGCGCACTGAAATCAGTACAGCTGACGGCACCAAACACCCTATACGAGGTAAACTAACAACACCCGTGACGTTCAGGGGTCAGACGAAGGATATTACCTTCTACATTATCCCGTCTTTGACTCAGAATGTATACCTTGGTGTCGATTTCGTCCTTCGCTTTGGACTGGCCTCAGATTTATTCACAGATTTGTCTTTAAAAACCAGAAATGTCAACGAAATCACTTCTACTCCCGATAGGCATGACCTGACGCCCAACCAACGGCAACGCCTGGAAGCATCCATTGCTGCTTTCCCATCTTACGCTACCCAAGGCCTTGGCCGCACCACCCTAGTCTCACACGCCATCGACGTTGGCGATAGTAAACCGATTAAACAGAGACACTACGCCATCTCGCCGGCCATGGAGAAATTGGTGTATGCGGAACTAGATAGGATGCTCGAGTTAGGGGTCATAGAGGAGTCCCAAAGCGCCTGGTCATCACCGGTAACCTTGGTTGTAAAGCCAGGTAAAGTCCGTCTCTGTCTTGATGCCCGTAAGGTAAACGCGGTTACCATCAAGGACGCGTACCCTCTTCCACTCATCGATGGAATACTAGGGAGACTGCCGAAAGCCAATTATATCACCAGTCTCGACCTAAAAGACGCCTTCTGGCAAATTCCACTCGATGAGGACTCGAGGGACAAGACCGCCTTCACAGTGCCTGGACGACCATTATATCAGTTCGTCACAATGCCCTTTGGCCTGTGTAACGCGCCGCAAACGATGACTCGGTTGATGGACAAGGTCATCCCACCTCACCTAAAACACCAAGTGTTCGTGTACCTTGATGATCTGTTACTCATCACGGAAACGTTCGATCAACACCTCCTACTTCTACAAGAAGTAGCCCTGCACATCAGTAAGGCGGGACTCACCATCAACGTACAGAAAAGTAAGTTTGTCATGAAAGAAGTCCGATACCTCGGTCATGTTATAGGATATGGCACTATCAAAACGGATCCAGACAAAACTCGTGCGATTGATGAGTTCCCCTTACCAAAAACTGTGAAGCAGCTACGACGTTTCCTTGGTGTGTGCGGTTGGTACCGAAGGTTTGTTCGGAATTATGCAACAGTCTCAGCGCCCCTGTCAGACATGTTGCGGAAAGGGAAGTTCGTTTGGACCGAACTCAGCCGAAAGGCATTTGAAGAGCTTAAACAAGCCCTCACATCAGCTCCTGTCTTGCACAGCCCCGACTTCACGAAGCCCTTCTCCATTCATTGTGACGCAAGTCAACATGGAGTAGGAGCCGTGCTGGTGCAATTGACCGATGAAGGAGAGGAAGCTCCCATCGCCTTCATGTCCAATAAGCTGAATTCGGCCCAAAGAAACTATACTGTTTCCGAGCAAGAATGTTTGGCAGCGGTAATGGCTGTGAAGAAATTCCGAGCTTATATCGAGGGCCACCAATTCGAGATCATCACGGACCACGCGTCACTACAATGGTTGATGAACCAGGCAGATTTAAGTGAACGCCTCGCCAGATGGGCTCTTAAACTGCAAGGGTTCAAGTTCTCCATCAAACATCGGAAAGGAACCCAGAACATCGTACCCGACACTCTCTCACGGATGTTTTCCCCAGAGGGAGCCGAAATAACAATAAATGACGAGGACCCCATCGAAATAGATTTGGACAGCCCACATTTCGAATCAGATAGCTACAAAGAGTTGAGGCAAACCATAGCGACCCAACAAACACAGCTGCCTGATGTGAAGGTAATAGACGGCTATGTGTATAGACGAAATGAATACGCCACTGGTGATCCATGGCAGGAAGAAGAGTCTTGGAAACTCTGGGTACCGGAGGAAATGACACAACATCTGATCTTCCGCGCACATGACCATCCGTTAAGTGCCCACGGAGGTTACGGTCGAACATTACGGCGACTCAAGAAATACTTCTTTTGGCCTAAAATGGCATCCCAGGTCAAAGACTACGTGAGCACCTGTGAGACCTGTAAAGGCACCAAAGCACCCAACCAGCCTCTTCGACCTCCTATGGGTCAACTCAACGTCCCAGAACGCGTGTTCCAGCGTCTATACATCGATCTACTCGGTCCATATCCTCGGTCTTCCATGGGACACATCGGAGCTATAGTCGTCCTAGATCAGCTCTCAAAATTCCCAATGGTGGAACCTATCCGTAAATTCACAACTCCACCGATCGTGAAATTCTTAGAGAACCGGGTATTCCATGTGTTCGGTGTTCCAGAGAGTGTGTACTCAGATAATGGAGTACAGTTCCGGTCTCGGCAGTTTAAGAGCCTACTTGAGCAGTATGGCGTTGAACACCAACTGACGCCCATATACTCTCCTCAGTCCAACGCATCAGAACGGTTGAACCGCACCCTATTGGCCGCGATCCGTTCCTACGTCCACCCATCTCAAAAGGATTGGGATCGGCGATTGTCTGCCATCACATGCGCCCTGCGATCCTCGTATCATTCCGTCACCGGTGTCGCCCCTTACTTTGCCGCCTTTGGACAGCACATGATTTGCCACGGTAAATCATATCGACTGTTACGGCAATTAAAGTGTTTGGGAGACCTCGTCGTTGCGCTGGAGCCCCACGAACGTTTAGGAGACCTCCGCCAACAGATCGGACGGAAAATTAAGGCCGCAGGTAGTGCAAATGAAGCGCAGTACAATCTCCGGTCACGATCCGCTAATTTCAAAGAAGGAGATGAAGTTTTCCGGCGAAATTTCCGCCAAAGTGACGCCGCGGGGCATTACAACGCCAAGCTGGACAGGCGATTCTTGAAAAGCCGCATAAAGCAGGTAATGGGACCTAACCGTTACCTGATAACGGATCCATCGGGAAAAGAAGTGGGGATATACCACGCGAAAGACCTGCGCCGATAGATAGTTAGTCACGTCTGTTTGTCCGTCCGCATATATTTTCAAAAACGCGCAAAGTTTGTATACTTCCGGGCAAACATAGACATGAGTCAGTCCGTCCGTCTGTCAATTGTGTTTTTCTTTCATTGTCCGTCATCTCTAGTCCCGACGCCGAAGCCAACCCATGATACACAGAAAGATCCTTCAGCTCCTTTTTCGCAATCCGCATCGCCTTGGGATTGCGAGAAAATTAGCTGCCCTGTAGTAATTGAGGAGTATGGCTCTAAAAGCCAGCGCTGCCACAGGCACACAGCACAAACTCAATTTAATAAGGAGGGACGATTGAGTCACCTTCCCCATCGCAACCCTCACTCTTTTTCTTTTCGCGTGAAAAATAAAGCAAGAAAATTTCTTTTGTACTTAACTCCCGGGAAACAAAATTCTAAAACTGTTTAAAAATTTTAATGTGTAGTGATTTTATTACAATATCTTTTGAATATAATTTAACGAATTGCGGTGTAACGCGGTATACAAATGCTTAGAACGAAACGGTTAACCTCTTAAATTATATGAACGATAAAATCATTGTATCATTTAAACCCCTTAAAATTAGTCAAATTTTACCCATTCCCACCATAATATTAATTAAAAATTTTTGGTTGTCGGTGATTAACGTGTGCCTGTCTAATTCTTCCGATTTTTCTTCCACTTAATTACGCCTAATTCAACCCTGCACGAAGACAATTATGCGCCAATAAATCAACGATCCCAACATTATCAACTAAACGCGGCAAATTTTAACTCAACAGCCACTCTTCCAACAACCACATCAACAACAGCAGCATTTACAGCAACAACAGCATCATGTTCAGACAACTGAATTCGTACCGAAACAATCAACTTCCACCTCAAATACATGTTGTTTCGGCAAAATTTCAGTGAGTGGATGCTGAAGCAAGCTCCTGGGAAGAAGACAGTTGCCGGCGGAGCGTATTGCAAGTCATTTGGGGGGAGTTGGTACGTTCTCGGTGAAACGCGCGGGTGTCATCTTGTAATTTACGGAGACAATAGTTTTCTATGCCTACTAAAACTATTTTGTTTGTTGCTTTTTTATGTTGACTTCACTGATTTTGCGCCGTTTTGTTTGGGTTGCATTCATAATAGTTACACCAACTGTTTCTTAATGTGGATATTTGCGAGCCTTAATTTTAATTTGCAAAACGCGAAGTGACCTGTGCCGTTTTGCTCTGCCGAAACGTAATTTTTGGGCGCGCTACTTTGTGAATTTGTGCTTTTTGGTGATGTAATGGGAAGGATGAGAGTTAGCGTAACGGGAAGATCGTGGTCGTGTCCTTATCGTTAGTTTAGCGAGTTATTGTGCACAAGAGGAAAGAAACAGGCACTCCGTAACGCAAAGTGGTGTGTGGGTGTGGGACTGTTGTGAGAAATTGTCTGCGTAGTTTGTTATGAATCTTCCCGAAATTGTAGATTCCGATACAGCTTTATTATCAGTACCCCAATAGATCTTTCAAGTGATAATTTGTGTTTACGGGCCCACATTCGTCGTGGAAATTGAAGCGCTAAATAAGGTGGTGTGAAAATCGAGTAAAAGGAGTGTTTCCCCTAAAGAGATTGTGTAGATGGGCTATGTACGTCGACCGCGCGTGTGTTAGTGGTCCTCCATAAACACAGTGAACGAAACACGTTGTGTGGGAAAATTCAGTTTTGTTTACCGTTTAGTAGATAGGGAATCAGAAAGTGGACGTGTGAAGGGTGGAAGAAAGAGAATACGAAACAGATGGAATGAAGGAGAAGGTTCGAAGCAAGCTAGGAGCTTCTATTTTTAAAGTAGAATGTTTAGCACGACACTTTAAACTCAATTAATTAACACGAAGTGTAGGATAGGGAATGAAAGAAGTTCATTTTATGAGAAGTGTAGCGAGAAAAAATACAAATGGTTGTTTCCGTGAATTAGTTTTGTTGAGATTCATATATTATTTTAAAATCTGATTTGAAAGACGAAAGTACATGAATTGATTGAAACTAGTAATCGTGAAATATCGGTATTATTTACAATTTGAATTTCGTCCGCTAGTAATGGGCCCGATTTCATGCCGAGTTTGTCGTTTTTTTTTTTGTCGCGATCAGTGTTTCCGAGCGTAGTTTACATCGAAACCAGTGAAATTCGTAGTACTGACAAAGTCACAGTTCGAAGATACAATAGAACTCTGAAATCTCAAGTGACGGAAAAGTTGGATCGCAAATTATATTCTGCAAGTGTCGAGAAATCGGAAAAGAAAGTATTTCCCACACAGGGCACGTATCGCGTATCATCGGGCGTGAAGGAGCAAAAACATAAGTCAGAAGAGAACAGTCGTTTAGAGTATTGGTCAACTTTAATGTCGTGTAACTCGAGACAATTGCATGGGATCTGTATTCGAACCTCCTTTACTTTCGCTGCATGAACTTGTAAATTTTGTTTTTAAACAAAACATTTCTAGGACTTACACCCCGGCTTCGTCAACGAGCGCTCGTCGTCGGAAAAGGCTATGTAAGTACCATTTTAATTTCTTTGTGTATATATTATTAAAAATATGTTTATTACAAACGAAACGGAAGCAAAATGATGGCTTACTAGAGTAAAGTAAATTAAATCAATGAACATTTGTAGATATATTGAGGGAGGTGTCTTGAATTAAAGTAAATGTTACACACAACACATGTGCATTATAACATCCATGCGATTAATTATAAACCAAACAATTGTTACAGTAGTTGAAATAAAAAAAAAATGAATTATTAAACGGTAAAAATCGGTCTTTCCCTTCCGGTCTTTTCCAATCGGGTATAGGACCCGGTACGGTGGCAGGCTTCCACCCCAAACTATGAGCCAGCCACCGGGTACTTAAAAATTTTTCTGTTTCAGGAGACTTTATGGGTTGAGTGGCCCACGCCAAGTGCCTTTTTATGGCATAAAGTTATGCAATTCCATTGTATAATTCTATGACATAAATTGGTCACCGGGGTACTCCCCTTCTGATGGGAAAGTTCATATAATTCAAGTTGTATGAGTTTTCCACTCAGAAGAGGAATACCTGGCCACTTCAACGATTTAACATTGGATTTATTCCGGTTGGGTGGGCATGAAGGGGCTCCACCACCACCCGGTTGCCCCTCTTTCATTTGTGGGCCCTGAATGTATTTGGGTAAAGACGAGGTCAACCCCAAATTAGTCTTTCTTGTCAGGTTGCACTTGTTCTCGCAACAAGTCGTAATTCCTTCGTGGAGGTTATCTACTGATTTGCGACTTCGGTCGTCCTCTCGAACTCTGCAAGCAATTCGTGAATGCGAAATGTTTTGTAGTGAGTCCTCGTGCCGGGGAAACGAACCCGCCCCACGACACCGCAATGCTAGCCTGCCAGCGCATTCACGCGTCTCCGGACGAGGGCATTCTCGGCAGGAATCAACACCTTCCTCTGCCGAGGCAGCAGAACATCGCTGCAGTCCTTCACGGACATCTTGAAAATCATCTTTATTCACTACAAGAGGTTTTCTTCTAGGCGTACGAGATGAAAATCCAGCTTCTACGACAGCTCTACGCACAGTTTCTGCGCTAACCTTCTTCTAATCATTAATTCCAAGAACATCGCAGATTTTTCTACAGCTTAGAAATGGATCTTGTTTTACCATTCGCGAAATTTTTCTCTTGTCCTTTGCACTTAGTTTAGATGGACGACCTGTTCGGGGCACATTTTCCACTCTATTTTCCTCCTTAAATCGATTTATCACTTTTTGAATGGTTGACCGACTTCGCAACACTAGTTCAACTATTTTAGAATATGATTTGCTCTGATTTGAATGCAGATTAATAATTATTTCACGCTCCTTAATACTCAAGTCCTTTCGACTCATTTTTTAAAAATTTTATTAAATAAAAGATACACCACGAATACGGACGCGATATTAAAGACAGCGGCCTACGGTTGTTAACTCACTCTGATAATATGTACTTGGGGGATTCCCCTTTTTACAAATAACAGGGTATTTTCTGCAACTGTACCAAGACTTTTGTGGAGTAGAAAAGAGACATTGCCAACAAAAAATTATTGTCTTCAATGATCATTATTGCCGAATCCCTTTAAATTTATGAAAACTTAAATTCAACAGAACTCGTATTATTACCATGTCATAACTTTTGGTTTTCAAATAAAAATATTGATTCAGTAATACAATTTTCAGTTACCGATTCTCTGTACCTTGACTTTTGTGGAAGATATGTGTAACTTGGTTTCAAGATAGACATTACTTAGATCTACAGACTTTGATATTTTGCTAATCATACATGTGCAAATTCCCAAATGGCGGCGGTTTAATATGCGGTTTTTTCAGGTTCTTGTGGCCCTCTAGCGGTGACATTTTCCAACGGATTTTCATGAAACTTGAGATTATAGGTCGCTGTACTATGTTCTTATATTTAAAATTGAATGAAAAATAAAAATGTCGAAAATTTAAAACTTAATATTTTTAGCTGCAATTTTCACTAAAAATTGAATACTTTTGCCCTGTCTAGAGTGAAACTCCGATTTGAACGAGATTTGCCACATTGATTGATGAGGTTCTAGCACACAAAGATTGAAAATAGCCCAAAATCAAATGCATGCATTCAAAATGGCGGCCCCAAAGGCCAGAAGGCAAGCGAAATTCGCTATTTTAGTAGCAACTGAAATAATGAATTTTTCATGGAAACGCTAAGAATAAGTAGATACTACAGGAAGCCCGATATAGCACATATACAATGTGCATGAGTGAAGTAAAATCAAACGGAGGAGAAGTTGAATGACAAGGATAGCGTACATAGGAAGAAAAGAGACACAGCATGGGCTACTAATGTCATGTTGGCTGTTCTACTGTGATAAGTGTCAGGTAACAATGTAAACAAATCGCGAAATCGAATCAAAACTTACGTTAATTTGGTGAATTTCGTTTGATTAACGCATCGTGAATTCGGGAAGCATTCGAAAGTGGCAAAGCGTGGTGTTCGTTTCAAATCGGCTTCAAATATCGGTGCTTTTAATTGAAAGTGAAAAAGAAATCGTGGAAAATAAGGTGGTTCGTGAAGAAGTGCGAAAAAATATTAACCGCGCGTTAGTGAAAACTCATATTTTGGATGAAACTAATAACGAAATTAATTAATTAACTTGTTTATTTTCTCGTGCCGTGAATTTTATTAATTTAGATAAGCCGCAGACTTAATGGTTACGGTTTGAAATTGATGGTGCTAATTTTTGTTTATGTTTCGGAATAAAATGTCAAACAATATTGAGTGACATAATATCTTGGCCCTCTAAATGAATGGCGGCATCAAAAAAATCATTATCTTGAGGGGGTTGAAAGTATGTATATTAATTAATTTTGGATTATTTTCTGTACTTTTTTATGAAAAAAATTCAAAAACTGGTATTTATTTCATATTTATGATAAATAAATAACATAACAAAATTAAATGAAAAAAATTCAAATTAAAAAAATTCTTTTTAAAAACGCTATTTAGTTTATTGTATAGCAATACTTCCCATATACATGTATTTCGAAAACAAGTTGTTTTTTTCATCAGTGGTAAAGGTATGAAAAACTCAATCCTTTTGTTCATTATCCTTTTGAGTATAAATAGCAGCCGTTCTTCATTGAGGTTTTTACACCCTTACCACTGCTGAAGAAAACAACTTGTATTCGAAATACATGTATATGGGAAGTATTGTTATACAATAAACTAAATAGCGTTTTTTAAAAGGAATTTTTTTAAATTTGAATTTTTTTCATTTAAATTTGTCATTCTAGGCGCTATCATCTCCGAAATGAATATCATAAATAATATATCTCAGATAATCCTTTTACCTAAAAGGAATCTCGGTTTTCTTGCTTCAAATTTAAACTAAATATATACATATGTACTAGTATATATATATATATATATATATATATATATATATATATATATATATATATATGTATATATATATATATAAATATATATACATATATATATATATATATATATATATATATATATATATAAATATATATACATATATATATATATATATATATATATATATATATATATATATATATATATATATATATATATATATATATATATGTGTGTGTTTGTGTATATATGTTTTTATATACATATATAAATTATATATATATGTGTATATGTTTGTATATATATATATATATATATATATATATATATATATATATATATATATATATATATATATATATATTTATATATATATATATATATATATATATAAATATATATATATATATATCTGTATATATATACTAACTAAATATATACATATGTACTAGTATATATATATATATATATATATATATATATATATATATATATATATATATATATATATATATATGTGTGTGTGTGTGTGTGTGTGTGTGTATATATATATATATATTTTTATATACATATATAATTATATATATATATATATATATATATATATATATATATATATATATATATATATATGTATATATATACATGTGTATATATATATATATATATATATATATATATATATATATATATAAATATATATATATATATATATATATATATATATAAGTTAACATGAAACCTGAAAAGCTGCAAATTCCACAAATCCATTCCCACGTACGAATTCAACATTGTTCTCATATGCCACCTGACACCTGCTACCATCGACAACTTCTTCCCATGGTTCAACGCGATACTCGAAACCAACATCCAGGAATTCGTCTAGACGCTGACAATAAATCACGCAGCAGAGCCACGTGAGGAAAGGTGTAATGCTAATAATTAAATCTATTGTAAGTTAGTCTTAAGATAGACATTGTGCCGAATTGATTAAAAATATATTTTTTTAAAACTAAAATTGCACCGTGTTTCTTAACTGGCGCCCGAGCAGGGACCCGCGATTAACGCCGAAAGTTATCAGGACATAAAACGAAAGTAGTTTTACGCGGTCCTTAACGTGTCTTGCGATTAACGACGAAAGTTCCCTGAATAGACGAAAGGTAGTTTTGCGCGGTCCTTATTGTATCGGTGCAATAGCGCGAAGAAACGAGGCCCCCGAGTAGCGGAAAGCAAAAAGGAGCTGACCATGATCAGCAGCCACTTCGCGTTTGTAGTGTAAGATAGTTTTTAAAAATTATTGTGAACAGTGTTAAAATAAGTGAATATAATTGATTGAAATTTAGTTGAATTTATTTAGAAATTTGCAAGTAAAAGAATTAAAGTTGTTAAAGATTGGTGATTAGTATAACAAGAAAGAAGGAATTAATAAGAAAAGTTTGAAAAATTAATTAATCGTGCTACAAAGCAAATCAAGAAAGAAAGAAAACCATATTCAAATAGAATTCAAAGTATTTTGAATAAATAAAAGTATAGAAGTGAATATTTTGTGAAAAAAAGGAAGAAAATAGTGAAACCAAGCGCAAGGTTAAGTAATTTAGTGAAACAGTGAAACCAAGCGCAATATTAAATAATTTGGTTCACAACTAGGAAAAAAAGGGTAAGTTAAAGTTATAAAAAATAGGTAATTGTGCGTGTGAAATATTTAAATTTGAAAGGCATCAACTACTGTAAGTAGATTTTTTCAATTTTTCCAGTGCAATTTTTTATACGTTCAAATATTTCTATCCATTTTTAATTTTCAAAAGCCTGTTCAGTGGTCATATCCCTTCAGTTTTTCATCCATTTTTCCATTCTTTACAATCTCCACACAAAAAATGGCAAGGAATGAAAATTTAGTTAGACCGGCTAGACTTGGTGCAATAGACCCAAATCAGAACGAAGATCCTGCCGCTGGCCCGCAGGATAATCCAAGATTCTTGGAACAACTAATTTCTGGCATCGTGGCACACGACTGCCCTCAAATAGTATATTCCCTCCTTAATCCTCCAGCTGACCCACACTTGGATGCTGATCAAAAGATTGACGATGATCAGGCCGGAAACTGGGCAGATATGGATAGAATTCCAGATGTTGTAAGGTGTCTTAGAGAATTCTCAGGGACCCCAGGGGAGTTTTCTTCGAGGAAGAAAAGTGTCGAGCGTATCCTTCGTATTTATAACAACCTGAAGGGTACACCGAAATATTACGGGATACTAAGTGTTATCCGTAATAAAATTACAGGACAGGCAGACGTGGCTCTAGAATCATATAATACGCCCCTCAATTGGGATCGCATAGCACGATGCCTTACACTGCATTATGGGGATAAGCGAGATTTGGGAACACTGGAGTACCAGATGACCTGCCTCATACAAGGCAATGATACGGTACATGAGTTCTATCAGTCCGTATACAACCAACTATCCTTAATTTTAACGAAAATTTCATGTATGGATTTGTCAATGGAGGCAACGAACGTGCTTGTGCGTGCATACCGAGAAAAGGCCCTAGATACTTTCATAAGGGGACTTAGAGGTGACTTACCCAGATTGCTTAGCATTAAGGAACCTGTTGACCTGCCACAAGCCCTACATCTTTGCCTTAAGCTAGAAAATGTCCAGTATAGAACCCAACATGCATCGCATCAAAATAATACCATGCGACGGATACCCATGCATCAAAATCAACCACCTCTACCTCCAAGGCAAAGGATAAATCAAAATCCACCCACTCTTCCCCCCAGGCGTACCTTTTATCCTGAGTTTCCGCAACCCCCACGAAATCAACAATACAACCACAACAACTTCAATAATCAGCAACGATTTTCCTACCAGCCATTCCTACAAAGAAATAATATTGGTCCTCTACAAAGGAACCAGCTCCCACCAAAACCTTTGCCACGTCCTGAACCCATGGAGGTTGACCAGCCGATTCATTCTAGAAATATCAATTACCAAAACAGACCTCCACAAAGATTTGATGGCAAAAGACCATCTTCATTTCAGGCACAACGTCCCCATAAACAACAACGCACGTTTCATACTCTTAGCCTTGATCCTGCCACTAATTCAGTCGAATACGTCCCACAACCATCTGGAGATGAAGAACAGCAAATTATCCCCACTGACTACGATCAGAACATTTTTAACGAGGACACTCAATACGATGAATCTCTTGTAGAGTACCTAGGAGACGAGTCCTATAACCAAGGACAAGAAAAAGATGCAAATAACATTTTAGAACCAGCAGGAGACTTTCAAGACATCCATTTTTTAGGCTAAATTGCTCTTCGCTTCCCTACTTCGAGTATAGAACGAAGAGCGGAAAAATTCTAAAATTTCTCATAGACACTGGATCAAATAAGAATTATATCCAGTCGAGTATCGTAAAAAATCCAATAGAAAACGTTAATCCATTTTTTGCAAACTCCGTAGGAGGAAACATCAAGATTACACACCATGCAATCATAAATCTTTTTGGTCCTTCAGCGCCCAATCAAAAATTCTTCTTACTCCCAAGCCTCAAATTATTTCACGGTATTCTAGGGAATGACAGTCTGAAGGAATTGAACACACTGCGGAAGATTTTTTCACAATTAACAACAGTTTGCGGATAGCTATTAAGCAGCACATATCTCAATCAGTTAACAATATTAACTTGAGGACTAACCATCTTAACCGTGAGCAGACGAGAAAACTGCTCAACGTTCTTGACAAGCATGCAAATCTCTTCGGTGAACCTAATGAAAAACTCACATACACCACTTCTGTGCAAGGCGAAATCCGAACGACAAACGATACTCCTGTCTACTCAAAAACATACCCCTATCCCATGGCTCTCAAACCAATAGTCGATCAGGAAATAAAGAAATTATTAAAAGACGGAATTATTAAACCCTCTAGATCTCCATATAACGCACCAGTATGGGTAGTCCCCAAGAAAATGGATGCGTCGGGTGAAAAGAAGTATCGGCTTGTTATTGATTATAGGAAACTAAACTCAGTAACAATTCCCGATAGATATCCGATCTCCGAAATAAATGAAATACTGGCTAACCTAGGACAAAATAAATATTTTACAGTGGTTGATCTGAAGAGTGGATTTCACCAAATTCCTCTCAAGTCATCTCATACAGAAAAAACTGCATTCTCCGTGAACAACGGAAAGTACGAATTCACCCGTCTCCCTTTCGGGCTTATGAACGCACCCGCAATATTTCAGCGCACCCTTGATGACATCCTGAGGGAACACATAGGCATCAGATGCTTAGTCTACATTGATGACATTGTCATATACGGAAAAACCGAGGACGAACATCTTCAAAACATGGATCTGGTATTTGAAACCTTGGAAAGCGCAAACCTTAAAGCGCAAATGGACAAATGTGAGTTTATGAAATCCTCTGTAGAGTTTCTTCGCTTCGTTGTATCGGAGCACGGAATCAAGACAAACCCCCAAAAAATTCAAGCTATAGTCAACTATCCTCCACCCACAACTCTCAAGGAACTTCGATCCTTTCTTGGAATGGCCGGCTACTACCGCCGATTTGTTTTGGACTACGCTAAGCTAGCTACTCCCTTGACCTCACTTCTAAGAGGGGAAGAAGGTCGCGCGCCCAAAAGCATGTCTAGTAAAATAAAAATCCAATTAGGTGCTGATGCATTGGATGCTTTCAATAAGATTAAGAGATCATTAACATCTCAAGATGTAATGCTCTCATTCCCAAATTTCCAGAAAGATTTTGAACTTACAACAGATGCGTCGCAGCATGCAATAGGAGCTGTCTTATCTCAAGAAAAAAGGCCAATCATGTTCCTTTCTAGGACTCTTAATAAAACGGAAGTCAACTACGCACCAAACGAGAAAGAAGTGCTCGCTATAATTTGGGCCTTGAATTCACCGAGAAATTTCCTCTATGGCGCTCGTAGGGTAAAAATTTTCACCGATCACCAACCACTAACTTACGCATTAAGTAACAAAAACACAAATGCGTAAATTAAAAGGTGGAAGGCGATATTGGAAGAATACAATTACGAACTAAAGTACAAGCCTGGAAAGGAAAATGTGGTCGCCGACGCCCTCTCTAGAATTCCTGAAACTACGAAAATTAATAGTATGACCCCAACGAACCACAGCGATGATAGTTCCCCTCACAATCTAATTTACTCCGCTGATGCGCCTATCAACGCTTTCCGTAATCAACTCATCCTGAATATCGACACTCACACCAGCCATCAAATTCAAAAACCCTTCCCCAATTATTCCAAACACATCTTCACAGAAACTCAGTACACAAAAGAAATCCTGATAGGAATATTCTAACGATACCTAAACCCGACTCGCCTAAACGGAATAAAGACAACAGAAAGTGTTATGGCTATTATCCAAGAAATCTACCCTCTTCATTTTAGTAACTACCGTATACGATTCGCCCAGAAGGAAGTTCAAAATGTACCAAATGAGACAGATCAAAACGAAATAATACTCAAAGTTCACAAAAGGGCTCATAGAAATGCGAAAGAGAATAAACTCCAAATAATCGAAGATTACTACTTCCCAAAACTAAGTTCCAAGATCAAGCTTATTGTGAAACAATGCGCTACTTGTAAGGAAAATAAGTATAATCGCCACCCTAACAATCCCGAGCTAAAACCAACGCCAATCCCCGAGTTCCCAGGTCATATACTTTACATCGATATTTACCATACCGAAGGACAACTCCTGCTCACAGCCATTGACAAATTTACAAAATTTGCCCAATGCAGGGCATTGAAATCCAGAACAATTGAAGACGTTAGAGGGCCACTGCGAGAACTACTTTTCTTTTTCGGGGTACCCAAATGTGTGGTAGTAGACAGAGAACAAGCCTTGAACTCCGCCTCCATTATGTTCATGATGCAAGACCAATTGAACATAGAAGTCTACAAAACACCAGCTTATAAGAGCGCGGTCAATGGCCAAATAGAGGTGTTCCACCGCACTCTTACAGAACTCATAAGATGCCCAAAAAGCGACGGCATCCACCGGAGCTTTGGTGAATCAGTTGAACGATCTGTTTACGAGTACAATTGTTCCTTTCATAGTGCAACCGGCAGAAAACCAATCGAACTTTTTTATGGTAGAATCGTCTCCACTGACCCAGAACAGCTAGAGAAATCTAGAACAGAAAATATAGAAAAACTCAAAAGAACCCAAGCAAAAGATTTAAGTTATCATAATAAAGACAGGAAACCGATAAAAAATTACGACGTAGGGCAAGAGATTTATGTTAAAAACAACAAACGATTAGGAACAAAGCTCACAACCAGATATCGTAAGGAAATTGTAGAGGAGGATAAACCGACATTTGTTATAACTCAAACGGGAAGGAAAATACATAAAAGTGATATAAGAAATTAAATTTCATTTCAGGATGCTCACTACGGTTTACAGCGCTCAAGTGCAACTGGTGGATTATACAAATTCACAGCTCGTCCTTATCAAGACTGGTACAGCAACAATTCAAATTGGAAACTTCAAACTGATCCACATCTTTCAAGTGGAAAATTACAAAAAATTTATATCTGAAACAAAGTCCCTTGTCGATTCAATAATTCCTAGAGAAAACCCTTTCCAGCCCCTCCTGAAACATGAATTATCCCAAATCCATGACCTCTTGGACAATATCGTATCGTGTTAGTCCTTCTAGGATTTAATTTAATTCAATTTGTATTTACCTAATTTGTCGTCTAGCCTGATTGTTATCTGGCCAAATTCGACTATGCACCGAAGTAACAACTTCTATGCAGCAAGAGAATCTAAGTTCGGCCGAATAAACCAGCCAAAGTATTTTTGATCAATAAAATCTTGTATTTGTCTTTTAATAAATACCAGCCTAAGATATACTTTGGCCGAACTCTTTATTATCGGACGGGTCAGAATTTACTGATCCCGAGTCAATACATTCTTTTTCTTTTATACTAATTCTACTCATTGTTTGTAAATCTATTTCTCACGCCCTCATTACTTAACGTTCAACTTGTGTGGTCATCAACACCTCGCATTCCCATTTACCACACTCATGATCGCAATGCAATTTATGACCTATTTTCTAGGTCATAAATTTCGTCGTCTCAGGTGCATTACTAGGTCGCTAGCATGCACATGGCAAATCGAATGCGGAAGAAAAGTGAAAGTGAAAGAAATTGAACGTTGAGTAATGAGGTAGGTTTCAAGTTACATACGTTCGTCGTCACATTAGTCTTTGCGACATGTTTTGTTTTCATATTCCAATGCAATGGCTCGTGATAGTAATTTATGACCTTACCATGGGATTGGAATATGAGACGAAATACAATTTGAGTATTTGTATTATGAATGAATGATTTAATTGAGTTTATGCAACTTATTTAGTGGGAATAGTGGGAATCATTACACCCTCCGCGTTTTTGTTGTTGAGCGTATATTCATATTAAGCGAAACAATGAAGTTGCATAATCTTATTACAAACATTTATATAATCTTAGCTGATTGTTATGTAATTCTTTTAATACTCCATTGACATCGATTATGGAGTTTACACCTTTCTTATCTTTTACTATAAAAGGACCCATATATGGTTTTTGATTTTTCTTACAATTGTTATTCTTAATTAATACCTTATCACCTATTTCAATGTTTAATGCATTAATATCTATTTGCTTTTCTAATCTTTTCTTTTTAACTTTCTCTATTATTTCTTTTGTTTTATCTATTGTTGTTTTCAATCTTAGTTTTAATTCATTGGCAAAGTTGTCAAGATTGTATGTTTTTGTAGACAATTTTTTATCACTTGGTAAATAAGCCAATTTTCCGAAAACTAATTCGTATGGTGTATAACCAGTATCTACATTAGGAGATGTATTATAAGCGAAAGTATAATACGGAAGCCAAGTATCCCATTCCGAATCTTCAGTGAATGAGAGTAAGAATTCATTGAGAACCCTGTGGTTCCTTTCAACTACACCTAAAGCTTCATGGTGATACGGTGTTGAAAATATCTGTTCTATTTGTAACAAGTTACAAACCTCCTTCATTAGCTCATTTAAGAATTCAGTACCTCTATCTGATTTTAAAGTTTTAAATTGACCATATTTTAGAATAAAATCTTTCACTAAGGTTGTCGCTATAGTCCTCGCATCCTTTGATTCAATTGGGATGGCAACAACAAATTTCGATAATTCACATTGCATTCTGAGAATATAACGAAAGTGATTAGATAGTCTCAATGGACCAACTGTGTCAATTTGAATTGTCTCGAAAGTTGTTGATGGTGTACTCGTATGTACAAATTTTTCTTTAGTGTGCCTATATAACTTGCTAGTAGCACAAATCTCATAATTATTAACAAATTCCTTGACCATAACGCTCATATTCTTCCAACAATATCTTTGTTTTAATTTTAGTAAAGTTTTTCTAACTCCTAGATGACCTCCATGTGGTGAGCTGTGGTATTCTTTTATTAGTTTGTTTTGGGTATCTTTATTCAAAATTTTCTTAGCTGGGGTGTATATTAAGATATTAGTTCTCAAACGCGTTTTATTATTATTTAGTTGCAACTCGTTATATATCTTCTTGAAATCCTCAATGTGTACACTATCAAATAAGTTATCACTGCTTGATAATGCGAGCTCGTTTATTTTTATTTTGCGCAAAACATCAATGAGTTTCTCCATAATGAAATCTAGATTTCTTTTAGGATTATTGCTCTTTGATTTATAGATAAATGATGATAACTTCTTTTCATCAGGAACAGATTCTCTGGAAAATTTATCGTTACCAACATATACTATTATTTCATCAGACGTACGTACGATTTCTAGTGTAGGATTTCTTAATTCATTTATCCGCGGTATTTTAAATCTAAGCTTTGTAACATTTTTGACGTCATTTAACGATGTGCAATTCCAAATGTGAAGTTGATCAGGCTTCGATTGGATATTGGCATCGGTTACTTTGCTTTACTGATTCGTCTATTTCTGGATTCTGATTCGTCTATTTCTGGAGGAATCATGCTTCGTAAAATATCAGTGTTTAATTCAATGCGAGATAAAGCATCAGCATTCGTATTGATTTTGCCTTTTTTGTAAATAATCTCAAAATCATAGTCGGATAAATCTAATCTGATTCGTGTGAGCCTTGAGGATGGGTTTTTGTGTGTAAACAGTGAAACTAGTGGGCAGTGGTCTGTTACCACAATAAATTTTCTAATTTATACCCCAGTGTATTGCAAGTAACTCCTTCTCGATTATCGGTTTATTGAGTTCACATTTATTCAATGATTTACTTGCATAGGAAATGGGTAGGTCAGAACCGATTTCTCCTTGAGACAAGACTGCTCCTAATGCATAATTAGATGCATCTGTCGTCAAGATAAATGGTTTATCGAAGACCGGATACTGCAATATTGGTGGTTTCATCAATTTTGATTTTAATGACTTGAATGCATTCTGGCATGTTTCATTGCATATAAAATCTGCATTCTTCTTAAGAAGCGAATTGAGTGGTTTTGCGATGCTCGCAAAGTTCGGAATAAAACGCCTATAATAATTGCAGAATGCTACAAATCTACGAACTTCATCCGCATTTTTCGGGATTGGATAATCTTTGATTACTTGGTACTTGGAAGGATCAGTTTTTACGCCATCTTTGGTAATGAGATGACCTAAGTAGACGACTTCTGTATTTAAAAACTGACATTTATCAGGATTAAGTTTAAGATTAAACTTCTTCAATCTTTTGAAGACTTTTCTCAGATTTTCGTTGTGGTGATTAATACTACATCCGAAAACAATTATATCATCAACATAAAGAAAAGCTTCGAAATCAAGTCCGCAAAGTGCGATTGTGAGCATCCTTTGGAAACTGTTTGAAGAGATTTTTAAACCAAAAGGTAATCTCTTAAACTGATAGTGACCATTATTATCTGAAAATGCTGTAAGTGGTCTTGACTCTTTCTCTAGTTCTATTTGATGGAATGAACTAGTCATGTCCAGAGTCGAAAAATATTTGGCTCTGCCCAGTTTATCTAAGACATCATCTAGTCTAGATAATGGAAATTTATCGTTGACTATTTTAGTATTAAGTTTTCGAAAATCTACAACTAAACGCCATTTCTTTTCAGTACCATCACTCTTTTTCGGTACCAAAAGTAACGGTGAGTTATAAGGGCTTACGGATGGCTCAATTATCTTATGTGTTAAAAGATCTTGGACTTGTTTTTTGATCTCATCGCACTGAGAATTAGGAAGTCGATAATTTGTTGTGTAAACAGGTATATTATCGGTTACATTCAAGCTTTGAGTGTAAAAATTGTTAACACCCAGTTTCTCATCATCCAAATGAAAAACATCCTGATATTCTTTTATAATTTCCAGAAGACTATCTCTAGCTTTGGGATCATATGAAGATATATTGATAGAATTCAGAAGTGTATTGAGTCGTGTAGTGTGAGTACTTTTGCGTTTATTCAATGCTCTCACATCATAATTGTGTAAAGGTACAGTATCAATAAGATCCTCAATACTATCAATTATGACTTCGGAATCTCTTGAATTCAAAATTTTTATATGTTTGATCCCTTTGGATGGTATAATGATGCTTCCTACAAATATACCTTCCATTATCTCCTTATTTAGGACTACCATGTCTTCCTTAGTCTCCAAGTTAATCGGAAAAATAGTTTCGGTTCTGGCAGATAATGTAATCTGCGCAATTTTGTTTTGTTTGTAATGCATAGGTAGTACTACTTCTTTGTCATTTACTAGAAAAGATATTGTGTAGGTCTCATAATCTATCTTGCACAAGAACTTCTCCAACAAATCTCTACCTATAATTCCATCAGTATTGATAGGAAATTTCTTACCCACAATATAAAATTTTCCTTGAATGATGTCTTCATCATTCAATTTCATCTCAAGATCTATTGATCCATAAGACGTAATTGTTTCACTTGTAATCCCCGTTAATTTGCATTTATCATCCGACCAAAATAGCTCATTTTTGTTAATTTTCTCGCATTTACACAAGGAAACATCTGCTCCTGTATCTATTAAAAATCTCAAGTTCTGTGAGGCATTTTTGCAAAATACACTAATGTAGTTCGCACAATTATCCGAAATTTTGTATATCTTCTGTCCGGAAGGAATCTTTACTCCGTTCTGGAGTCCTGGCAGTTTTCCTGTTTCTGTACTACATTTATATTATTCCTGTTTCTATCATTATTGCGTCTATTACCTCTAGTGTTACTATTACTATCCCTATTGTATGTATTGTTTTGACTATTCCTATTGTAACCTCTTCTTCTATAATTGTTCCTATTATATTCATTATTGCTACTATTATTGTTATTATTATAATTACGCCCCCTGCTATTGTCTGTATTACCATTCCTATTATCATTATTTCTATTCCTGTAATTATTTCTCCTATTATCATTATTTCTATTCCTATAATTCCTACTATCTTTCCTATCACCCTGATTCTGATTATTTCTATTTTTCTTATAATAAAATACACTATTAACCTGACTTGCTTCAGTCTTCTCAACCTCCAGAGCTAAATCTGTGGCATCTGAAAAATTCTTTGGTCTTGCCGCAAAGATTGTGCTCCTTAATTGATCATTAAGGCCATTCTTAAATACTGTTAGGGCATAGGAATCGTTCATTTTCACGATCATGTTCTTTTGATCTTGAGTGGCACTTGCACTAAGGTTAGATATTTGCAGGCTATTTAATTCATCTACCAGCTCTGATATTTTATCCTTATAAGAAGATACACTCAATTTTCGCTGGGTCAACCCACTCAAAGTGGTGTGTATATGAGGGATGGTGTTTGGGCTCTTGTATTTGGCTTGTAACTTTGCCGCTAATTCCTCAAATGTCTTGGGAATTCCTGAACTTACTATAGAGGTCTGTACACTAGTTGATAGTTTTATATTGTACACAAAATCAATTAGGGCTTCTTTTCCTTCTGTAGATAATGTCTTGTAAAATATTTCTACTAGCTTCAAAAATTGCTGTAGTGATTTGAAACATCCTTCAAAGACAGGAATTGTTTTTAAACAAATCTCTAAATTAAATTCTGCCATTTTTGCTCTATTCTGCTCTCTCATACTATCTAGATTTTCCGATAACAAAGATATTAACTTTACGAATTTCTCTTTTAATTCCAATCTTTCTTCTTCTATTTCACTGCTAAATAATTGTCTTGCTTCTTTCCTTAAATTTTCAATTATTGTCGATTTCAAATTTATTGTCTCCTCTGTATAGGGACGATTTCTACATTTTTTTATATTTGCCAAAAGTTGTTCTAATTCTTGCACTATTTGTTCTAAACGCTGCATTAGGAAGACGATTGCTTTCAGATATTAAACATTTATGTTTCTATTTATTCTACTTCTAACATAATTTCTATTTTTTACGTGATATGCATACAGTACTGTTAAAATTATACAAAAAATAATTGACGTTATTATACTTTGCTTATACTCTACTACAAACGAATCTGTAATATTAGTTGTCGAACAGCTATTACCCATGTTACAATTTCTTTTTTTCACTTAACGAATTTAACTTCCTGAATAAACTCTTCTGTACTTCTCCTTCCGAGATTGATATCAAACGATGAAGCTCTTTCCGTTCTCCTCTTAATTTTGCCTTGCTTCCTGTACGATGTTTCTTCTTACGCTGCTGTAC
>OZ017740.1:212526442-212531442 GCA_963969285.1 Odontomyia ornata
CATGCTCTTTTTCTTTACAATATACCCTTTTTTATCCGAATTTTCGGTTATCCGAATGGGGTCCGGTCCCAATTGATTCGGATAATTGGAGTTCTGCTGCATAGTTTATATATATATATATATATATATATATATATATATATATATATATATATATATACATATATATACATATACAAGTTAATATATATTTATGAACATACACATTTATGTATTATATATATATATATATACATATATATATTTACATATATGTATATTTACAATATATATATATATATATATATATATATATATATATATATATATATATATATATATACGAGGTGTGTTCAAAAAGTATCACGAATTTTGAATTTTCGCGGGTTACGTATATTCCAATTTCGATTTTTTTGTGGCGTTATGTTGGTACTCATGTCTGTCACTTATGCCGACAAGCTCGGCCATTTTGAATGTTCACTTAATTGGTGATAGCTGCTTTACTTGCACTTGTTTTCAATCGTCTTCGATTTTTACTTATTCAAAAAAATGGATCAAAGAACGTGTATCAAATTTTGTGTGAAAAACAAAATTAAGTGCGCGGATGCATTCCGAATGTTGACTGTGGCATACGGAGAAGCTACCTTGGACCGAAGTAACGTTTATCGGTGGTACAAAATGTTTTTAGAAGGCCGAGAAGATGCGAACGACGAAGAGCGTGCTGGACGCCCGAGCACTTCAACAACAGACGAAAAAATTAATGAAGTGGAGAAAATGGTATTGGCCAATCGTCGAATCACCGTTAGAGAAGTTGCTGAGGACCTAAACATATCGATTGGCTCGTGCCATTCGATTTTTATCAACGATTTGGGCATGAGACGGGTCACCGCGAAATTCGTACCAAAATTGCTCAATTGCGACCAAAAACAGCAACGCATGAACATTCCTAATGAGATGTTAAACTCTGTGCGCAACGAACCAAATTTGCTCCAGAGGGTCATAACTGGTGACAAATCGTGGGTTTATGGTTATGACGTGGAAACCAAAGCTCAATCATCTCAATGGAAGCTGCCGCATGAACCAATACCGAAAAAAGCGCGCCAAGTTCGGTCGAATGTGAAAGTTTTGCTGACAGTTTTCTTCGATTGCAGGGGCGTGGTGCATCATGAGTTCTTGCCAGAGGGAAGAACGGTCAATAAGGAATATTACCTGCAAGTTATGCGCAATTTGCGCGAAGCAATCCGCCAGAAACGCCCGGATTTGTGGGAGAACAAAAATTGGCTTTTGCACCACGATAACGCCCCTGCTCACATATCGTTGCTTGTGCGCGACTTTTTGGCCAAAAACAACACACTAATGATGCCGCAGCCACCGTATTCCCCAGATCTGGCCTCCTGTGACTTTTTCTTGTTTCCTAAACTGAAGAGGCCCATGAAAGGACGACGTTACGCTACGCTTGACGAGATAAAGACGGCATCGAAGGAGGAGCTGAACAAGATTTAAAAAAATGATTTTATGAAGTGCTTCGAAGATTGGAAAAACCGTTAGCACAAGTGTATAATATCTCATGGGGATTACTTTGAAGGGGACAAAATAGATATTCATGAATAAATAAATAATTGTTCAAAAAAAAAAAAATTCGTGATATTTTTTGAATACACCTCGTATATATATATATATATATATATATATATATATATATATATATATATATATATATATATATATATATATATATATATATTGTCGCGTGTTATTGGTTCGCGGCCTATAATTTTAACGTTCCGGGAAAGTGAAAACGCAATGTCTTTTAATTTAAGTTAAAAGAGTTTATTCAATTAAATAAAATGCACAATAATCAGTTAACACTTTTCACTAATTTTAATTGTCACTATTAAAATTATCTAACACTTGTCCATAAATTTATTATCGCAATTGTCTTCTAAATTACTTCACTATTACGAAACACACTTTTCTACTACTCGATCAATTCTCACTCCACACTTTCCCATTTGTTTGTTATCGCGGTTCTAATGACTGATGATCCCCCCATTCATTCAGCTCGCCTTTATATAGGGTCTCTACCTATTCACCCATTTCTCGTACGTTGGTGAATGTTCTACCGAGAGGTACCTGGTAGATTCGAACAAATTTAATGAATGGAGTGACGTCACTTGCAGATGTTGATCATCCTTGTTGGGTTCACGTGGTTTCGAGTGAATTCGTGTTCTTCATTGTTGTGAAAACAATTGCGACAGTAGCTCGCAGAATTATTTGTACATGTAATTATTTGTACATGTAACACTGCCCCCACCTCAGTTCTTTTCGCCCCGAAAAGATGTGTCGCTATTTGTAGTCAATTCTCCCTGGGTGTAATATGGGGCAAGACGGTCCAGATGCACGATTTTCATTTTAGCTCTCGGCTTACGATGTTCCTGTATTCGGTATACGACGTCGTTGATTCGCTTTGTAACATGGTATGGTCCCTCCCAATTATGTTGCAACTTTGGAGACCTACCCTTTCGCCGTTGCGGGTTATAAAGCCACCCCAAGTCATCTTGCTGGAAGCCAGTAGAATTAGCCTTTAGATCATACCTGGTCTTCATGCGGTCAGTAGCCGATTCGAGGTGTTTTCGCACTGTCCGATGTATCTGGTTCAACCGTTGTCTTAGATCACTTGCGTACTCCGAGACCGTTTGGGCTTTCTCAGGGGGTGTTCCGAACTTTACATCGGCTGGCAGACGAATAGTCTTTCCAAAAATGACTTTGGCTGGGGCTTGGCCCGTCGATGCATGTTCGGCAGCTCTGTACGCCATCAAAAATAGTGGGATATGTCGGTCCCAGTCCCTTTGGTTCTCGTCAACCATCTTGGCAAGGTGTTTATTGAGCGTGCCGTTGAAACGTCCGACCATTCCATCGGATTGGGGATGCAGCGGTGTTGTCCTCGTTTTCCGTATTCCGAGCAGCTCGCACATTTCGCCAAAAACTAGTGACTCAAAGTTTCGGCCTTGATCCGAATGTAGTTCGCCAGGTACGCCGTACCTACTGACCCAATTTAACACTAGCTGTTCAGCTACGGTAGTTGCTTCCTGGTTGGGAATGGGGTAGACCTCGGGCCACTTGCTGAAATAATCGGCTACAACCAGCGTATATCGATTTCCCCAATCGGATTCAGGAAAGGGTCCTTCGATGTCGACAGCAATCCTTTCGAATGGCACGCCTACGTTATAGGTTTGCATTTGTCCTCTCAGACGTCGCTTTGGGCCTTTGACGGAAGCGCAAATTGTGCATCTGCGACACCAGTCCTCTACGTCTTCTCGAGCGTGGAGCCAGTAGAACCGTTCCCGCAATTTCGCTAAGGTCTTGTTAACACCAAGGTGGCCTCCCGAGGATCCTTCATGCATTTCCTTAACCACATCGTGGATTCGGCTTTTGGGAAGTATAGTTTGCATCCTATAGGAGCTACCATCCGCCGTTTCCCATTTCCGCTTGAGTACGCCACCCTCCACCTGAAGGGAGCTCCATTGTGCCCAATAGCTTTTCAGGGTTGCGCCATGCATTGAAACGTCTTTCCACTCAGGTCGCCCAGTCGTCTCCTTCCATACGAGCAATGGTCCGATGTCTTCATCAGCTAACTGGGCATTTCGAATCTCCTCCGATGACCAACCTTCATCGAATTCGGCCGTTATCACTCGCAGATTAACGGGCAGCTCCTTTTCCTCAATCCGTTGGCAATGTTTGCAGTTAGCTGGACATGGATGACGAGATAGGGCGTCAGCAATTCCATGAACTCTGCCCTTGTGAAGCAGTTGGGGCCTCACTAGGTCTGGTCGGATCGTCGATCGGGTTGCACCAGTGTCGTTTGTTAGGGTGCATTGTTCTTCATCAACTTGACCAGGAAGGCATCTGTCTGCTTCTCCACGATGTTGCCTTGCCACGGTGCTGGGGATGTCGATACTCCTAGCCAACGTTCGCCCCACGAAGTTGGCCCTTGCAGTTTGATGGGCCTCCATTCTAGGCTCCTGACACGGTCTGGATCTCCACCACCCTGGACAATAGCTCTGTCTTCTTCCCTTCTTGCAGTCTCTTTGCAGGTGACCTTTTTCCCCGCAATTCCAGCATCTAGGCGCACCATTCACCTGCAGCTCTCGCTCAATTCCCACGCGCTCACACCTGCAATTATCTGCCACTACCTCGCGAACCCGGGCAGTGGTACGGGTCACATTTTTGGCTGCCTCAAAATTTAAACTATAAGCCAATGCATCCTTGACTGTTTGCTTTTGAGCTAACCGCACGGCTTGTTACAATTCCTTGTCCTTTAAGGCGCTGATGAATGCTTCTGCTGCTACGTCATCTCGATGTTCTGGGTCGTACGCTGGGTAAGCCAAGAGTGCCAGTCGCTCAATGTCTTGTGCTAGCTGCTGCAAGGTTTCGCCAGACTTCTGCATCCGATGCCGTAGCTGTGCCCGGTAAATCTGCTTTAGATAATCGTCTCCATAACGCATGTCCAGCGCATTCATTATAGCAGCCGGGTTTGAATGCAGCTCAACGGGGATAGTCTGCAAAAGCTCGGCAGCTGGGCCTCTTAGAGCAAGAATTAACGCAGTTGCTCGTTCCTGCTCATTCCAGTGATTTATCCTAGCGGCTGCTTCAAACTGGATTTTGTAAATACTCCAGACCGTTTGCCCATCGAATATTGGTGCTTGCACATTTCTAGATGAGCTTTGCGCTGCGGCTATAATTGGGGCTGGTGAGGTGGTTACTACTGCCTTTGTTGCTTCGAATTCCTTTTTCATATTTTCCATCTCATTGTTGATTCTCTCCTCGACCTGGCTGACCTTTTCCTCGACCTGGTAAACCTTTTCCTCGACCTGGTCAACCTTTTCCTCGACGCCTTTAATTTGTTTGTTGAGACTACCGAGCTCCGCTTTTATTTCGGTTGACTGTTTCTCCAGCTTCTGTGTGATGTCTGCCTTGATGTCTGCTTTGATTTCGATTGCTTGTTGGTCCAGCTTCGCTGA
>OZ017740.1:212538942-212596442 GCA_963969285.1 Odontomyia ornata
TCTATAATTTGCAATCACTCAATCCTTATTATTTCTTCGGGGAATTTTATAAATCCCATGTGTAACGTTTTTGCCTAAGGATGTAAGAAGGATCCTTTACTAAGTTCACCAGTAAGCATAGAAAGAATACGGAAGAGAAAAGCATCCTAAAATTTTCCCTCTAAATATTGTTGAATTGCTTTTATGACGCATTTAGAATTAATTTATTGCTTATTTCCGATAGAAACGATTGACTAAAATGAACCACTTATGCAGAAAATCAAGGATACTGATCATTTTTAAGCATCCGTCATCATAGGTTCCTGTATCTTCATCAAATGCTTGAAGAGTGCCAAATAATTGACACTTTTCGTGCGAACGATCATGTAAATTCGATTTCTCGACATCAATGTTTCACATTGAAATTCTTATATCTACAGAGTCCTTGAAAGGATTATAATTTTTTACCGATACATTTTAGATCAATATGTTGTCCTTGATTTGAAACTTCTACAATCAAAATCCCAACACGCGTCGATCAGTTATGCTGAAAAATCGGGGTGAAAGTCAGAAATTTTTTAAGATTTAACGGTAAAAGTCCTTTACCGTTGCTTGAATTTCTTATATTTTAAATTGGACCTAACAGGAAGAAAGACCATTTGCCGAAAACAGGACTATCTATCTTAGTTTAAAAGTTATGCGTGAACATGCATAAAACAAGTTGAGTAAGCAGGAGAGTGCTCCTACCGGAAGGTCTTTGTAAACATCCTAGGGTTAGAAACAAGTTTTCTAATAGCGTGAATCGATGACTTGAATTATTTATCCAATACTTGGATATGAAATTGTTCAAATTTATGCTAAAAATGCACAGTTTCTTTCATAAGCACAGTGTAGCCGCCATTTTGATCTAGCTTAAATAATTGTTTTGAATGTTCGGCCAATCGAACATATTCAAGTTCAACACTATTCCTTAAATTTTCATGAAAATTGAAAGAAAATAAAAATGCATAGGTCGATTTGAAATATGTATCAACCATACGCACGTGTTATTGTTGTTGTAATTCCATACAATTGAAATCGCTATAACTCACTTGACTATGATTCGATCTCTATTAAATTTTGTGAACGTACATATCTTATATCAGTCTTTATAATTGCGAAATTTCAAAAAGTTTAAAGGTACCGTTTTGATTTTATGGGTGAAAATGTGAAATCTATAAATCATACTATTATTAACAAAGTTGAGTGAATTTCGATTTCTGAGGCATTTGTTGCCCTTGTACTCATAAAGGTCCACATTCGTGACAAATTTCATATTTTTCGGCTCAAAGGTGTCCGATCGCGAGGGGGGGACACAAATTTTGCGTACATTTTGCCCCCCCTAATTCATAAAATTATTTTTTTATTTCTTCTCTTCTAATCAAGACCTTTCATTTGATACCCCACTCGACTACCTTTGGTAAAAAAAAATTTTAAGGCTCATTCGTTATTAGGGGGAACCCCCCTTAACAATTTTTAAATTTTTTTTAAGGCCTTAACTTTTGAGAGACCATCACTTCTGACCTTTCCACAAAGATTGAGCATTCTAGCTTCTATAGTTTCTGAGGAAACTAGTTGTGACGCACGGACAGACGGACAGACAGGTCGCGAAACTAGTAGGTCTTTGTGAAAAAAATTTTTTACAAAGACCTAAAAAGGAACAAAAAAAATATATGTGATGAATTGATAACCTTCCTTACTTTAGAAGGCAGTTAAAAATACGTAGGTCCTCTCCTGATTATGCTACGCCAACTCTAATATATTTGAGTATTTCTAAATTGATGTTATATTTTATTATTTCTTCATCTGTAAAAAGTGCAGGATGTAAAATACCAAATTTGGCAGAAACTACATTATCTTGAATGGTTTCAGTTTTACTTTTAAGAATTTGTATTTAAAATAATTGGTCAAAATATATGTTTCTGTAAATGCGGTGCTTGAAAGATTGCTTATTCTGTCTAAAAATATTTGTCTGTCTCTTTTGGCTATATTTTAAAGTTGCTTGAAGGATTCGTTAAAGCTATGATTTATATCGACTTGTTGATTGATTGTTTCGATAAAATTATGTGTGTTCCGTTCTAGAGTATCGAGATGTTCGTCAATAACACGACAGTCTTGATCATCCATTGTACCAAAAAGCCATTTATGCGCAGTTCCTACCAAATTTAGAAGTCCTCGTTTGGTCCCGTTTGTCTTAACCTGGCTATACAGATGATCCAGTTCCTTGAGTGTAAGTTCTCTATGGGATGCGTTTAATTTGTCTGCGTTGATTTTGAGATCAATTATCGTGTCAACAATGTGGTTGCTGTTAATGAGGTGAATAATACATAATGATAGCTTCGAAAACTATTTGAACTTCATCAAGCTTAATTTGGGTGAATCCTGATTGTTTCTTGATGTGGTAAATATTTAAAAGACCTTAAACTGGATTGATCACAAAAAGTAAGGATATGAATAATGCCATAATCTGGAAAGAAAAAAATATTTTCCAATGTTAGAGTGAGTTTCTGTATCTCATCAGGGGTACCTCATGAAAAAAATTTAGCCTTGACAATCTCTAAAATCATTCCGGTTCGAGAAATTTTGGCGTCGTTTTGGATGAAAGTTGGTACAATATCTTTAGATGTCTGTGTTTTTCCACCATGCAACTAAATGCTCCGCAGTCACTTCCGTTTCGCAAAATATTTACTAAGAACCTTTTTCTATTTGTCCAGGTGTTCTTCTTTAAAATAATTCTCCAAATTGTTGAGAGCGTCGTCATTGGGTTGTCCCAAAGAATACTTAATACATTTGTTTCTGAAACGGGTTACCGCGATAGCCCAATGACAATTATTTACATGAACAGGAATCAGCACCAAATCATATGAAAATACATGGACGGTGTGTGTCCACCTCCGAACTACTGTGTAGCCAGATTTAGAAAGGATCGTAACAAAAAAAGTACTCATAGGATAGACCCTGTACAATTCCGCAGAATTCTGATCACATCGCTTGGCAATCAAGTTAAGAATAAAAATTTATAACATTATCGTTAAGACAATTGTTTTTAATCTAAAGTACTAATATCCTTTCGGGTTGTATTTAAATTAAAACTTGAAATAAGTATATCCTCCTCTGAACCATTATTTAATGAAGCCTGAATAATTTCTTCCCCAGACTCATTTATTGCCTTGAACAGCCAAACTGAAGGAACTGCCAATTTACGTCTTCTTTTAGGTAAATTTCTCGAGAGAAATTTACCCATTGCGGAGAGCATAATATATATATATATATATATATATATATATATATATATATATATATATATATATATATATATATATATATATATATATATATGGGATATAACGAAATTTGTGACCACGCTAGAGGTTGCAATATTGCTCCGATTTTCACCAAATTTTGAGGAAAGGTGTATTGGGTAATTATCTCGGTTAAGTTCGTGAACCAGCTATATCAGCTGATCAAAAACAAAATGGCGGCCATTTTAGACGAAAAATCGTGATTTCTGTTCTGACCAAAGTATAGCTCCGATTTGGATGAAATTTGGTACAAGGGTTTATTGATGTATGTGATGAATCTCACAATAAAAAATCCAAAGTCGGTACGGCAGAAACAAAATGGCGGCCGCTCAAAGGTCAAAAAACGTGCAAAATTTTGTTGTTGCAATAGTGGTCAAAGCTTTCAACAGATTTTCATGAAATTCGGTAGTTTGATAGAAATTATAAGTATCTAAAGAATTACGTAAAAAGCTGGAGGTGAGGTTGCAAAAAACAATTTTGATCCGACATATATGAAACTTGGTTTCAAGATAGACATTACTAATACCTACAGTCTTTGATATTTTGGTGATCATGCATGTGCGAATTTCAAAATGGCGTGGCCCTCTAGCGGTCACATTTTCCAACGGATTTTGATGAAACTTTAGATTATGAATGTCTGTACTATGTTCTTGTATTTTACCGAAAATTATTAAAATTGAATGAAAAATAAAAAAGTCAAAAATTTAAAACCCAATATTTTTAGCTGCCATTTTCTTTAAAAATTGAATTATTTTGCCCTGTCTAGAGTGAAACTCCTATTTGAACGAGATAGTACATTGATTGATGAGGTCCTAGCATACAAAGATTTAAAATAATCCAAAATCAAATGCATGCATTCAAAATGGCGGCCCCCAAAGGTCTGAAGGCTAGCGCAATTCGCTATTTTAGTGCCAACTGAAATAATGAAAATTTTTCATGGAAACGTTCTAAATGACTTTACTTGAAAGAACTTATAAACCAGATAATTTTTGAGATATTGTAAAATATTTTTAACAATACCCTAAAAAATTATAAAATCGCGACTTGTCTGTCTGTGCGTCCGTCCGCCCGTTTGTTCGTGCGTCATAACAAGTTTTCTCGCAAACCACATGAGCTAGAATGCGGAAATTTTCTACGTAGGTCAAAAGTGGTGCCTCTTGAAATTTGCAGTGCAAGAAAATATTTTAAGGTATTTAAGGGGGGTCTCCCCATACAGGCGGGTCTTCCCATACAGGGGGGTGGCATACAATGTTTTTTATTTCTGTAGCCCTCTAGCAGCCAAGGTTCTCAACAGATTCCGTTGAAACTTGAAATTGTAAGTTATTGAGGCAAGTTAATTTAATTTAATTATGCAAATCGAATGACAAATAAAACCGTCGAAAATTTATAGCTTAATATTTTTAACAGCCGATTTCAACAAAAATCGAAATGACGGCCCTCATAGCTCAGAAAAAAATTGAAAATGTATATATTAATGGCAACGCAAGTGCTGATTAAACTTTTATGCAAATCTTTTGAAATTAACTATTCGAGCTATTTAAGCCTTTGTGTGGTTACCACTGTGAACTGTGTAAACAGCAAATGCGAGAAGGGCGAAACCGGTATTTGTATGTTTACAACAATTTATGATCCGCCGATTTTCAATATGTAATCCATACGCGTGCAACTCAATTTAATTAGCAAAATATTTGCGCCCCGATAAAAGGTCTATAAAAACGAACGTGGCCAGATTTTTTTTTTATGTTAATAAATACCCATGTGGTACTACGAAAATTGCAGAGAGAAGTTTAGTAGTAGGCAAGCCAAATTCTTTTTCGAAACTTTACGCTACATACGAGAAATTTACCATTCCGGCTGGTGCTGCCAACGGGGATTTTTTATATTGATCGAATGTACATTTTCAAGCTTTGCTTTCTGGATTTGGGTGGATGCTTCAGCCTGGCTACTTTGTAGTTTTTTTATGAAGCCTGTTGCCCGAGTTTCTTCGTATTCTTCTCTATTTTCGTCGTGTTTTTGAAGGTATTTTCTTTAGCATTCCCTACATTTTTTCTTATTTTTTCAGGTGATACTTTACGGAATTGCACATCAGCTGGAGTAGCTTTAATTGTCAAATCGATCACTGTAGTTCTCAACAACTTTTTGAATGATTCGTTCCGGAGAAAGTTTTGTTTAATTACTAATAAAGAAGTTCGAATTTTTCTACGAGTGACCTAGTATTCTTTCAATGCCGGCTAGTCCCGTATGGGTGTGTGCCTTCGTCAAGTGCAAGGTTATACCCTTCTTCTTGCAAAAACTGTTTAATTCTTATTCCACCAAACTCATTGCCCGTATCTGGTACCTCGGCCATCTGGGTTCGATCTGGTACCTCGGCCATCTGGGTTCGAGACAGTGCCCGCCTTCAGGTGCAGGGCCATGGACGCGGGGATTTTTTTGTGTGGGTGCGGTGTTCAGGGAGAATATATTTCAGTGTTTATCTGACGCCGAACGAGACAATGCCATCTTTTCGAACCAAACTCGATGCCCTGGAGGACGCTGTCTCGAACACAGAGGGCCACATGCTGGTCGGGGGAGACTTCAACGCTAGAGCCATTGAATGGGGCATGCCACAATCCGACCCAAGGGGAAAGGAAATCTTGGACATGGCGGCCAGAACAGCGCTTTTGGTCCTAAATACTGGTAACACCCCTACTTTCCGCCGCTGGGGTTGCGTAGGAACCATACCCGATGTGACACTCGCTTCGGAGTCCCTGGTACCCAGAGTACACAACTGGCGAGTACTAGAGGACTACTCGGCTAGTGATCACCAGTATATAGCTGTTGAGATTCACGACGGTGCTACTCTGCGTGCATATGCCCAAACTTCAATCCTCTGATGGAGGACTGGGAGGATGGACGTTGAGAGGTTTGCTGATGCGCTTACGGCAGGCGCACCGTTGCTGGGAGCTCCGCCAGGGAGTGGAGGGCCTACAGCCAAGGACTTAGTGAACTCAACTATGAGTACCATCATAGCTGCTTGCGAGTCTTCCATGCCCCGTCGGAGACCCCGACATGGTAAGCCTCCAGTATACTGGTGGTCAAACGAGATCGCCGAACAAAGAAGCGAGTGTCACAAGCTTCGGCGAGAGGCCCAGCGGGCGCGAACACGAGAGGAGGCAGACACTAGGCTAGCAGCATACAGGTCCGGCAGGAAATATCTTCGTAGGCTTATTAACAAGAGCAAGGCCCGATGCTGGCAAGACCTCGTGGACGATGTAAATAGGGATCCGTGGGGCCTTGGCTACAAGCTGGTCATGGGGAAACTTGGTGCCCTACGGAAGCCTTGTATACATGACGCGGAAAAGATGGACACGATAGTGCGGGGACTCTTCCCCGCCCATCCCGTCTGTGTTGACGCTGTCCATGGTGAAACAGCAGTCGAGTGCCCACTCTCCACACAGCTGGAACTGGAGGAGGCAGTCCTCTCCCTTAAAGCGAGGAAGGCTCCAGGTCCAGATGGTGTTCCAGCTGAGGTTTTGCAGCTCGTCTATCACCATTGTCCTGACTTGCTGCTCAGCACATTCAACGCTTGCCTACGGGACGGGGTTTTCCCTGTACGATGGAAGGTGGCGAGGCTCGTGCTGGTCAGCAAGGGGAAGGGAAATCCCGAATCGCCGTCTGCATACCGCCCGTTATGCATGCTAGACACGGCTGGGAAGGTGCTAGAGAAACTCATCGAGGGAAGAATCACTGACGCGATTCGTGCTGCTGGGGATCTATCTCCTCGGCAGTACGGCTTTAGAGTAGGACGTTCTACCATTGATGCGATTGCAGAGGTGGTGAACGCGGTCCAAAAGGCAGAGGCATATAGTCGCACCAAGCGACGGATCGTCCTGTTGGTGACACTCGACGTCAGGAATGCCTTCAACCCCGCTAGATGGGTGGATATTCTGGACACGCTGGAAAACTCTTTTCAAGTTCCAGAATATCTAATGCGGCTTTTGAGGAACTACCTAAAGGACCGAAGCCTGCTCTACGACACGACACAGGGCCAACGAAGGATGGAAATTACATCGGGTGTTGCCCAGGGATCTATCCTTAGTCCAGACCTGTGGAACGTGCCTTACGACGGGCTACTGAGTCTTGAGATGCCAGATGAGTCGCGCTTGGTCGGCTATGCGGATGATGTTGCGGCTCTGGTCACCGGACGCACCGTTGAACAAGCGCAACTTAGGCTAGGTATGCTAATGCGCCGAGTGAGGGACTGGATGACTGCTCGCTGGCTCAGTTTAGCACTGGAGAAAACCGAAGTGGTCATCTTGACAAAAAAGAGAATCCCTAGAGTAAGGATGATCAGTATTGGAGATATACAGATCGAATCGAAGCCAGCGGTGAAGTACCTGGGGCTACTGATCGACTCGAAGATGAGTTTCTCTGAGCAAATCAGGGCAACGGCTGAGAAGGCTGCTTCGGGAATATCGGCCCTGCATCGACTTATGGCCAACGTAGGGGGACCCAGCCCATCAAGAAGACGCCTCTTGATGAGTGCTGTAGGGTCAGTGCTAATGTATGGAGCAGAGGTATGGGGCGACGCTCTCAGCAAGGAGGTATACCGAAAACGATTGGCACTGGTACAGAGAAGAGGAGCACTGAGAATTGCATCTTCGTATCCAACAGTCTCCGACTCGGCATTGAGAGTGATTGCAGGCGTGATACCTGTCACCCTCCTTGCTAGAGAGTGCCGCGCTATTTACCTGCACCGAAACGAGGATGCGAGGGAGATGGTTGTCCGCGAGGAGAGACAACGCTCGCTCAACGATTGGCAGCAGTCTTGGAGGAATCGCACGAAGGGAAGGTGGACTGCGCGCCTCATCCCGGATGTGAGACCGTGGCTAAATCGAAGGCATGGTGAGACTGACTTCTATCTGACCCAGTTTTTGAGCGGGCACGGGTGTTTTCAGTCTTACCTGCACAAGATCGGCAAGTCACGGTCTCCCGATTGTCGGTTTTGCCCAGGAGAGGAGGACAATGCCTGTCACACATTTTTTGCGTGTACCAAATGGGCCAGGCTGCGAAGGGAACTCTACAAGGAGACGGGAGAGCTCACCCCGGATAATATAGTTGCGGTGATGCTCGAATCGGTTGACAAATGGAACCAGGTGGCACATTATGCTCGGGCAGTCCTAGAATATAAAAGGGACTCACAGCAGCCGGAGGCACTGGGCTGGGGGATCGCTCTTCTGGCAATTCCTCTTCCCCTCTCCCCTCACGCTAGGAAAGGGACTCCCCAGCTTGAAGGCGCCCCACGGCGTAACAAAACGAGACCTGGCCCGAAGTAATGTGTCAAACGGTTCCAGGCTAGGTTCTCAGATTGACAGGGGAGGTGTTTAGTGGGTAGTCCAAAGGTATCCTCGATGGGAGTCCCATTGCCCAATTTCGCAAAGTGAGCTTCAAACTGTTCTACTATGGCAATATGATTTCTGTCTGTCAAATAATACGCAGGAGTAATTTTTGAAAATTTGTCAATTATAGGAAGAAAGCTGTGTTTCATAATTGTATAGATGTCAACATATAAGAGTTCATTTATGTTGGAAGATGTTTCAGTATGCTTGAATTTGGGTTTAATTGGGTTTCTATCATACTATACTTGCTGACATAACATATCACACTGACTTATTACGATTGTGGTCAATTCCATCAATTTGGGAAATAAATTTTGTTCCTGAGTGCGTTGAAAGTTTTTTGCACCCCTGAATGCATACGAGTACCTTCTTAAACATGGTAGAATTATATTGTCTTTACCATGATCAGAGCATCGAATGGCTTTAAGTTGTCTTTCATTTGAATATAAGGATTTAATTTTCTCTATTATATTTTTTATCTTCTAATTCCGTAAATATACCAATTTCTCCTTTTGATATATACCTCCTCAGAATATCCGTGAGATTTTCAAAGTCATACTTTAAAATTTATATCTTACGTTTTCCATGCATAATTCCAATTCTAGAGTCTTATTGTTTCTTAGTATAATTTGGTTTAATATTTGTTGACTATCGCCTCCTTGATTGGTATACAATCAAATAATTTTTCCTGTGTAGTGTGTATAATAGTCAAGGTTTTCATATTATCTTCTTTGACGCTATAGAGTATACCCAAATCAGAAAATGAGTTAGTTTGATTATCTATTACGGAAACCATCTTTTCATTCCTATCATCAGGTTTGATTTGACTTAAAAAGTCTGCCACTTCTTTTTCTCGGCCTTTGACGTATTTAATTTCAAACTGGTACTCTCCGAGCTTAATAAGCCGCCGTTGGTGGCGAAGAGATACATTTCTTCCCCTATACTTTGCTTGAAGATACTTTATAGGCTGGTGATCAGTCAAAATTTTTGAATTTATCACCATACAAATATGGTCTAAAATAGTTCATAGACCACATTAGGGCCAAAAATTCTTTGTCCGAGGCAGAATAGTTTTGCTCATGAGATCTCAAGTTTCTTAATGCAAAACAAACAGGATGACCATCTTGCGGCAAGACGGCTCCTATTGCAAAGTTAAAGGTATCTGAAATTGCTTAGAGAAATCAGGATAACAGATAATCGGGTGTGAGCTTATTTAAGTTTTTAAAGTGCGATGATGTAATTTGGATCAGGCGTATTGATTTTTTCGTTCTTCTTCAAATTAATGAGTAGTTAGACTTTCACATAGTCCTGAACAAATTTGCGATAAAAGCCAATAATACCCAAAAAACTTTTGATTTCTTTTTCGGCTTTTGGTAATTTGAAATTTTCAATAACTTGAATTTTATCAGGGTTTGGCTTCAAACCTTCCTGAGTTATCACGTGCCCCAAAAATGGTGTCTCTCTTTCCATGAATCTACTTTTATCAATGTGAATCTTCAACTGGTATTGTTCGAAAGTTGTAAAAATGTCCATAATTGCCTTGATGTGCTCTTTAAGGGAGGTACTAAAAATAATACATCGTCTAGGTATACCACACAGAATTTCTGCACATGACCGCTCAAGACGTCGTTCATTAGCCTCTGGAATATGGGGGGAAGGGCTAAATGGTATCCTGAAAAATGCATAAAGACCATGTGGGGCCACAAATGCTTTCTTTTTCTGATTCTCTTCTCGGATCAGAACCTGGTGGTAACCTTTAGTCAAGTCAATCGTTGAGGAATACTGGGCTCAGCTAAATTTATCTAAAATAGAATTTATATTGCGTAACGGGAATTTATTATCCACCGCTACGTCATTCAACTTACGATAATCAGTGGCGATTCTAAATTTCCTTCCGCCGAATTCATCACATTTTTTGGGTATGACAATAAGCGGACAAGAATATTTGGAATAACTTTTCCGTATAATTCCTTGTCTTGCATTTCGGCGATTGCCTTCTTTCTTCTTGCTCGTGTTCAGTGGGATATCTGTAAAGCTGTGAATAGATTTGTCTATTGGTTGTGGTGATAATCTCATGTTGGACACTTAGGGTACTTGAAAGCTTATCACCTTCTATCAAATTTTTTAATGACGTCCGTTATTGCTTGACGTTCTTGGATATTAAGTTGTCCCAAATCAAGACGTTCAAAATATCCTTTTCCGGTTGTTTCAGGAGCACACACTTCTCTCGTGGAAATGGGATTATAGACAAGTTGAAGTAGCAGGAGAGTGCTCCTGCCAGAAGGGTTTTGTAAAATTATTAGTAAATCAAACAATATATTCTGCATATCAGAACTTAACTAATATACGGATTAATTATTAAATACTCAATCAGCTGTAACTTAGCTGTTTACCGTTCAGTTATTATGAAATTTTCAAAATGCATACAATTACCTTCAAAAAACTTAAATTGTAGCTTCTGTGAAGTATTTGCGTGCACGTTATCGACTTACATAGGTGTACCTTGTTGCTTACAGAAACCGGAAGTACCATTAGGATATTTTTGAAAGTTATTCTTTTGTTATCGAAAACTATCGAAATTATTTTTATGATAGGTCTTTGTACGAGTATTTTCAAACTGATCTTGACCTTAAAACACATTTACTGATGGGTTAATACTTAAGTTTTTAATATTGTCCTGTAGGTTTGTATTGTTTGACTTTTTTATATTCTTCCCAAATGCACAAATTTTCGTTGCGTCTTTCTCGCATAACGTTTATAATATCTAAAATTTTATTGATTTTAAAAAATTTTTCTAACAACAATCCTTGCGTCATTTCTTTGGCCGTGTTTGTGGTTAGAGAATCTACATTACTTAAATCAAGGTATTGATTTTCGCTGCAGTACAAAACCAGCTCATCGTTTTTAAACTTACTTTTCTGCGATTCTATCGCTAATTCACTTACAGTATTCACCTTCATTCCGAATATACGAAGATAGATTTCTCCTGGCTCGACATCCGGTTTACAAGGTTGTCAATTAAGTGATGAGACTGATTTTGTTGCCTCGTTTGTGGTAAGTCTGTGACTTTGAAATTTTCTTTCCCGTCGCCAGCATTTTTCTCCTCTCCATTGATATATTTACCATTGCTCTAGCTTGTTTAGTTCGCCTGCTGTTTCGTATTGAGTAGACGTGTGTTGGTGGTGCTCGTCACGAAAATGGAGAAACAAAATCAAGAGCAACGCGTCACGATAAACAACAGCTTTGGAAACGTACGCTAAATGTTCATAGTGATGGTGCTCTTAGTCATGCCCAGGTGATTTGATGGCATAAAGAGTTTAAGGGGAGCGTGAAAGCATGGAAGACGAGGTGCGGAGCGGGAGACCAGTCGAGGTGCGGACTGACGCAAATGCGCAGTGTATGCGTGCCCTAATCCGTGAAGATTGAATGTTAGCCTCGGAACTGGGTAGAAATCGTGCAACTGTCAGATAAATTTTAACCGAGGATTTTGGGATGGTAATGTTGTGCGCGAAGATGGTTCCAAAGAAACTTTCTGAGGAGCAAAAGCAGCATCAAATGGGCGTCACAGAAGACTGTTTGGAACAAGTGAAAAACAATCCCGCGCTGCTCGATTGAGTTATCACAGGCGATGAGACTTTTTTTGTTCCCTAGAACAAAATTGATGGTCAAAGGAACCCGTTTTGAGTCGATTGCGGGCATCCAGGTGGCCGTGACGAGGCTACTTGTGGACATTCCTGTCCAAGCGTTCGAGAAATGTTACGAAGCATGGGAAACGCGCTGGAATCGTTGTATAGCTGCCCAAGGGGACTTCTTTGAAGGGGATGGCAGAGTTGTAGAATAATTTTTAAATATACGGTTTTCATGGAATGAGTCTCATTACTTAATCGTCACACTTCGTACAACGTAGTTTTAAAGCTGTTTTTAGCGCCTGCTAATTGTTTGTATTTTTGATATTCAGAACTGCTACTTTTTTGGGGAATATCATTATCATTGCTTTAATATTTAGTTCTGAATCTTCGATAGTGTTTAGGAAAAATTCAATGCTCGTTATAAATGAGTTTATGGCTATATCCCCTGTCACCGTACATGTATTCATGTCTCGAAGCTTCTTATTTATCCTATCTCTAGGATTCACTCTGCCTCGTGCGAAAAAATGTTGGGCTGCAGTTGCTAGTCTCCCAATTTGATCCTGATTGTTCGCTTACGATAGCAAAAGTATCAAAATCTAAGTAAATTATTTGCCTGATAAGTTAAATTATAATGCATTTTTGCTTACATAATAATATAACCATTAGCTAAATTTATATTCAATTCATTAATGCATCAATATAAATAAAGAAATATGCATGACCCGCTTTAAACCTAGAAACTACATCAAAATCTGTCATATGTACCTCTTCCCATATGAACCCATTTTCTTGCGTGTGGAACAATCCTCACTCACATGGTTTCATATGTACAACATTACAAATTTACAACAAGCGAAGACAATTGCGAAGACAATTGCGCATCATATTTCATAACAAAAACTAATCGCCTTGAATGCTTTCGTTTTTCTCGATGCACTTGACATTGCTCATATGTGGGGTCTAAGAACTTCACATATGATATCTTGTTTCCTTTTTTTCTTACGGCAAGTTAACATATAGTATGTATGAATGCATTCACGTCATGCAGAGCTAATGTTTTTTTTTTGTAATAACATTCTATGGGAAATCCAACGTGTAGAATTGCATTGAGGAAGTAATTTTTTTTGTATAGATTTTGAAGTTGAAAATTTAGAATAAGGAATTTTCTTTTTAAGTATTTTTTTGCTGAAGCAAACAATATTTTGCTAGAGTTAAATATGTATTTGTGATAGAAAAATTGCACAAATAGAATAGGTCGATATAGGAAAAAACACTTTTTGGTCAAACTTTAAACTGGCGAAATCACCTCTGTTTCACTCATTCATTCCGGCGTTAACCGCCTAATCTACATGCGTCCCTAGACGCTTTATAATCACTAGGTAAATATAAATATTTTATGGAGTTAGAGTATTTCTAGTACTGCACTAGAAATATATCCTTGCTTCCTGCACATTTAGTAAAGTACTAAATTGTGAATTGGGCGATAAGAAAATTATCTTATCGCGGTACAAAAACATTGGTGACCCCGACGTGATCCAGAGCAAAGCCTGCCGTTGCAAATCAATCGTAGCATTGGAACAAGACCTACAATGGGGAAGTTGATGGCTACACAATCCGAGCTGGGGAGCAAACTGGAACAACTGCTGATAAACTTTAGGAAGGATTCAGGGATCAGAAAAACCAAGGAGTACCTAGACAAGAGACTAGGCTTGTCAGAAGGGTACTGGTATGAGTTTGATCAAGTCCATGAACAATTGAAACCATTTGAAGTGACCGCGCCAGATCATCCGTACTTTTCCAACAATTACTGCAACGAAATTTGGAAGGTGTACGAGAAGCTCAATCATGCACTAGATAACGTGAGGAGAAAATTGGAGGGAACTTCTTCTAACGACAACCCTATGGTACCATCACCTGCAACCATATCTGGAGATATATCTGCCACAAGGAACCTAGAACATCATGCACACTTCAAACTCAAAGGCAATGATGAAGAAGAAAGGGATATTCTTCCAAGAATGATCCGGAAGCAAAGGGCCTTGATGAGTACCCTTACGTACTTCATTCAAGACATTGAACACAAGGCTAGTAGTGAACATTCTACCGAGTACTATAGACTTAAGGTCAACTAATTACAAAGATACGTGGATGAACTGACAGAGAACGATCAGGCAATATGGGAACAAACCACTGAAAAAAGCCCTTTCGAGTACAGTGCTGAAATCTGCCAAGAACTTCACTGCTAGACTCAAGAGACAATACTCTCACTGCAAGAACGTATGAGAATCACTGAAGAGAGAAGCGACAGTCCACTGCTGCAATCAAAGGATACCGGAGTTCAATTGCCAAAAATGGTAGTACCGACCTTTGACGGTGATTACTTGCAGTGGACTCAATTTCGTGATTTGTACCTCCAACTGATCCACAACCGTGCGATCGGAAATACACAAAAATGTATTATCAACTTAGCAATCTATCAGGCGAAGCAAAACGATTAGTGCAGCATTTGCCAGTTTCCAGCGAAAATTATTTAGATGCATGGAATATAGTTAAGGAGAGATATGCCAACAGAAAGTTGCTAACGACACATCTTCTTACCAAGCTTTTTTCTCAACCATCGAGCTCTGTTGAATCTGCATCATCAGTTAGAAATTTACATGACGTAACCAATGAATGTCTACTGGGACTCAAGAATTTAGGCATTTTAATCGACGCCTGGGATCCAATACTCCTGCATGTACTAGTGAAAAGGTTGGACCATACTGCACATACGTAGTATGAACAATTGTTGGTAGAGCCCCAGCAGCTAGGCGTTGTGAAGCATTTTCTATCATTTCTGGAGAATCGCTTTCAAAGCCTTGAAATCCTCGGCAAAGGATGCACGCTATCTCTAAAGTCAAAACAAACTAAGCCTGTCTCGCTGGTGACGTCATCCAAAGGAACGCAGCCACTTTATTCTTGCAAAACTTTCCTGAATCAAATGCCAAAGATTCGTCTCCAGACTGTGAAGAAAAATAATCTGTGCTACAATTGTTTGAGGGCGGACCACAATAGTCAACAGTGTTCGCTCCGAGGCTGCAAGAAGTGTTCGCAACGGCATAATACATTATTGCACATTAACAATTAGGGTACCAAGTCAAGCTCTACTGTACCTCCAGCACAAGCAGAAACATCGACAATGCCATTAAACTTAACGAGCCTAGCAGCGAAATCCAACAATACACGGAGGAACAACATCTTGTTGAGCGCTGTACTCTTCAAGGTGTTGGCTGTGGATGGTCGAGAACTTAAATGTTGGGCTGTTCTTGACTCCGGGTCCAATTAAATTTTATCACTAAGGCTCTGGTCAGACGGCTTGGTTTGAAGGAAGTTCCCGAAGCATTGTGTGTTCAAGGGATTGGACAAGGCGTTCAAAAGGCTAAATCCAGAGTAAATTTTTCGATACGATCCAGGACAACAAGATTCAATCGAAGCCTTTGTTCTACCGCAAATTACAACTTATCAACCGTCAGAACTCATTGACATCGTATCATGGCCTATTCCCCAAAATGTGTCGCTTGCGGATCTTCATTTCAATCACCCCACTCAAATTGATATTCTCATTGGTGCAGAAAACTTTTTGCCGATACTTTCGGTTGGGCAATTACGATTGGAGAAGAAATTACCAAGCCTACAGAATACCGTATTTGGATGGATCATCTCCAGTCGAGTAGCAAATTCGGACACCCACACATTTTTCTGCGGCATCTGCAGTCAAAATTGAGGCGAGCTTCAAGAAAGGGTGCAAAAGTTCTGGAAACTGGACGAACTGGAGCCAGGCTCAAGCCTTACATAGCAAGAAAAAGGTTGTGAAGAACACTTCACTGCTGATACCAGGCGAGGACAAGTTGGACGACTTGTTGTAAAATTACCATTCTTGAAAGAACCTAAGTTGCTGGGTTACTCCAAAGAGACAGCATATAAACGTTTTCTGTCTTTGGAACGCAAATTAAACAAGAATGAATCGCTGAAACAATAGTACACCGACTTCATGAGGGAATACCGTCCATTAGGACATATGGTAGAGGTCGATATTCAGCAGGTACCTACACCCCATTACTTCTTGCCACACCAGTGTGTCATAAGACCAGAGAGTACCACAACTAAACTGCCAGTGGTAGTGCTTCAGCGAAAATGTTTACGAATATCTCCTTGAACGAAATTCTGCACACTGGACCTTTTCTCCAACACTATGTAATTACCGTTCTGTTACGCTACTGGCCTACGATGTTTGTATTTACGGCGGACATCGAAAAAATGTACCGCCAAATAAGAGTAAAGGAAGAAGATAAGAAATTTCAATTAATATTTTGGAGAGACCATTCAGATGAACCAGTTAAGTTTTACCAACTACCTACGGTGACATACGGGATTACAACGGCTCCATACTTAGCCATAAGATATCTCAGGCAAATGGCAGCACAAGCTGTAACGTCAGCCTCATTGGGTTCGCAAACGATAAGGAATAATATTTATATCGATGACGTCATGGCGGGAGCTAACAGTCTAACGGAAGCCCTCGCAGTACAAAGGCAACTAAAAGAATTGCTTCAATCAGGACGGTTCAAATTGTGGAAGTGGTGCGCAAACCATAGTCGGCTACTTCAAGGCATTCTCAAAGAGGACCAAGCAGTTCAATTCAACATAAACGGCAAAGACAGCTATCATGTAAAGACGTTGGGCATAAGCTGGCTTCCCCAAGAGGACAACTTCTGCGTAAAAACAATCCAGCCCAGCCACAGTAAAGTGGCCAGAAGAACAGTGTCCTCTAACATTGCGCATCTTTTCGACCCATTGGGAGTAATGAGCCCAATGGTGACCAAACCCAAAATATTTCTTCAAGCATTATGGAATCTAAAGATAGATTGGGACGAAGCTCTACCAATGGAGATGCACTCGTATTGAGTCAAATTTCGTGGAGAACTACAATGCCTTGAAGGTATCAAATTTCCCAGGCATGTATTTTCGGGCAAAAACCCGCGAAGCATTGAATTACATGCTTTTAGTGACGCATCAGAGAAGGCATACGGTGCAGCTTTATACGTGCGATCACAGCAAATTGACGGTACCGTGGTCGTGAGACTGCTATGTGCCAAATCAAAGGTAGCGCCAATCAAGGCTACAACGATTCCGCGTTTGGAGCTTCAAGTTGCAACAATCACTACCAAGCTCACTGCTCGGGTCAAAGGAGAACTACTATGGAATGATGTTCCATGCACATTTTGGACGGACTCTGAGGTGGTTCTTGCCTAGCTGAGGAATCCATCATCATCATATGTCACCTTCGTTGCAAACCGAGTAGCAGCTATACAGGAGCTTACCACAGCTGAACAATGGCGACATGTACCATCTAAGGAAAATCCTGCCGATTTTGTTTCATGTGGAATATCACCCAACAAATTAAAGAATAATATTTTTTGGTTTTATGGGCCGAGGTTTCTACATGGCGGTGAAAGCATATGGCCAAGGAAACAAAAATTTGAAATAAATCTCGAAACCAGGCAAGCAAAGGTGGCACTTTCAGTTGCAAACGAAGAAGACATACTGTCTACGATCGATAATCGGGATTCTTTTCAACATTTGCAACGTATTTTGGCTTACATTCTTCGGTTCGTAAATAACACTAGAAGCAGAGGACTCAAGCGCTCATCATATCTAACTGTTGAAAAATTGCCACGGTACAACTTATAAAGGAAGCGCAACGCCGAAACTTCTCACAAGAGTTAGCCTCCTTTGAAAAAACAGCAACTGTAGACAAGCAAAGCAACTTAAGTTCACTCGCCCCATTCTTGGACAAGAATGATGTTATCAGGGTTGGAGGACGATCACAAGAAGCTAATATTACATATGATGCAAAAAACCCAATGTTGTTACCATACAATGACACACTTACTCGGCTGGTAATAACAGACATTCACATTAAAAATTTTTCACGTGGGATCGCAAGGATTGCTCGCTACCACGCGCCAAAAATTTTGGCCGATCAAAGGGAAGGGTCAATTGTATTGAATTGCGTTCACTGCAGCAAAGCGAAGCCAATGTCTTCGGATCTGAACGACCTGATTGCGCTGATCGCAGGACATTTTTTAATAGGCGAACCGTTAGCCAGCACTGCCGAATCCACTTAAAAACCCATAATGAGTAGATCTACATCAACACTGGAAGCACACTCTTCACGTCAAAAATCAATTCTGGCAGCGATTATTCAAAGAATATTTAATCGAGCTGCAGTATCGAACCAAATGGAAGCAACAATGCCAGAACGCCTAGCCTGGCATAATGGTTATAATAAAGGACAGCAATCTTTTGGGCATGCAATGGCGTCTTGGCCGCATACTGGAGACTATAAAGGGAAATGATGCTTTAGTCAGAGTTGCAGTCGTAAAACCGGCTACAGATGTTCTCCAAAGGGCAATCCACAATCTTGCTCCACTACCAGTAAAAGTGGACGCAGAAGCGTAAGATGAAACCAACGAAGAAAACGTCACCAGTACAGCGTCTCCACACCCTACGATGCAAACAAATACAGACGAAACAACAAGTCTGCCCCCAACCGAAGGCCCACCTTCTTCCAAAAAACCGCACCGAAGTCAGTTCCCAATCAGTCTATTACTATTCACATGCCTTGTCTTTCCGGTGCTAGGAAACAATCAGGCAACAATATCACCGTTCGAATCAGCACCTGGGTTGTATTTTGAACGAATGGGTTTCACGCACTTGTCATCCGACGAATGGGATTTAGACATTTACTGCAACATGACTTACTACTGGAAGGAGCTAGCCACTGTAAATAAAGGAATTGAAAACAAAGATCATCTCTGTAGCAAAATAGTAAATAAGCATTCCTGTGCACTAATGCTAGCTCAATTTGCAAACACGGTTATGGAATTAACAGAGAACAACGAGTTATTGCGTCAACAAGGCCATGGTTGAGGAAAACGATCTCCTCTCAATATACGAGTATTCGGTAACGTCGCTCATTCGCTATTCGGCATTTTGGATGATGAATATGCGGAAAAATGTCAAAGACGATAAACTACCTTCAACAAAATGACAGATACTTGCTAGAACTACTGAGGAATCAAACATCCATAATCAATTGCACTACAAATATCATGAAAGAGTCGCAGTTGTAAGACGGGTAAACGAACTAGAAGAATACCTCAACCAGACGCTCAACACCATTAAAGGAATAAACCACGAATTCCATCAAGAAAAAAGATCTGAATACTTCAACACTCTAGCAATTCGGTTAATACTGAAGACATCACATTATCAAAGGGCACAATCGACACTTCTAGAAATGATAACAAGGACTCATCACGGCGAAGTCAATCCGCAAGTAATAACTCCAAGATAGCTACGAGACCAGCTAATTATGATTAAAAAGCACCTCCCACCAACTTTGCGAGTACCTGGAGATCATGGACACTTGCAAAATTATAAGGGATAATGTCCATAGAAAGCAAAATGTTAAGCGAGCAAATGATTTTCCGAATAAAGCTTCGTCTTCTATCACAAGAAATACTCGAAACCCTTTCGTTCCAGTACCTATATTAGCTAATGAAACATTTCTCACCGTTATTCCATCAACACAAATTCTACTAGTAAACCTACATCGAGATCAATTTTACCCAATGTCCGAACTGGAAATCTCAAAATGTTTTCCTGTTGACTATTCCGGATTCATCTGCAAACTATGGCATCCGATGCATCAATGGGTATCTAGTATCAACCACTGCAAAATGGCAATCTTAACTGAATCGGGCAATATTTCCAGCTATGCAGTCATCAAAACAAAGGAAACCGTAAGGTGAACCCAGCTCTTGAATCCAAATCACTGGATTTACGTAACAAACCAACCTGTGAGCATCAACATCATTTGTGTAGCGACAATCTCAACCTGCTTGCTATCCAGATCGGGCATCATCAACGTTACTCGCGGATGTTCGCTTACGATAGCGAAAGTATCAAAATTTAAGTAAATTATTTGCCTGATAAGTTAAATTATAATGCATTTATGTTTACATAATAAAATAACTATTAGCTAAATTCATATTAAATTCATTAATGCATCAATATAAATAAATAAATATGCATGACCCGCTTTAAACCTAGAAACTACATCAAAATCTATCATATGTACTTCTTCCAATATGAACTCATTTTCTTACGTGTGGAACAATCCTCACTCACATGGTTTCATATGTACAACATTACAAATCTACAACAAGCGAAGACAATTGCGCATCATATTTCATAACATAAACTAATTGCCTCGAATGCTTTCGTTTTTCTCGATGCACTTGGCATTGCTCACATGTGGGGTCTAAGAACTTCACATATGATATCTTGTTTCTTTTTTTTCTTACGGCAAATTAACATATAGTATGTATGAATGAATTGACGTCGCTAATGTTTTTTTTTGTTTTGTAATAGCATTCTATGGGAAATCCAACGTGTAGAATTGCATTGAGGCAGTAATTTTTTGTATAGATTTTGAAGTTGAAAATTTAAAATCAGGAATTTTTCTTGTTAAGTATTTTTTTGCTGAAGCAAACAATATTTTGCTAGAATTAAATATGTATTTGTGATCGAAAAATTGTACAGATAGAACCGGTCGATATAGGAAAATACACTATTTGGTCAAACTTTAAACTGGCGAATTCGCCTCTGTTTCACTCATTCATTCCGGCGTTAGCCGTCTAATCTACATGTGTGCCTAGACGCTTTATAATCACTAGGCAAATATATATATATTTCATGGATATATTTCTAGTACTGCACTAGAAATATATCCTTGCTTCCTGCACATTTGATAAATTGTGAATTGAGCGGTAAGAAAATTATCTTATTGTGGTACAAAAACACTGGTAATTCTGAGCCGTAACAAGCTGTTGTACTGCTGTCGTCAATTGCACCATTTCTTCTTTTCGTTGCAAAAGTTTTTATCGTAGTTCATAGAGTTGCGCTTCCATTTATGCCCCTTTGCTGATTAAAAGTAAAATTTCTTTGCTTCTCCCTATCGGTCATCCACCAATGTTGTATTATTTTGATTGCATTATTTTTTATTTTATTTAAAACAAGATGAGGAGCAGGCTCGCAACCAATTTTAAGCAAAGTTTTAGGCTTAATTGTTACTCTTGCTCAATAATATTACACTCGATCACGGTAACAAATTATTAGATGTTTATTTTTATTAATCTTTTATTATCACTCACGTCGTTGCCGATTAATTATCAGGGTGAAATCGCCTATTACGGAGTTATTTTTTAACTTTTCCGATTCGGTTTGAAAGAAACCCGACTAGACCAGAAACATAATGATTTAACGGGGATGCCAACAAATAAAAAAGGCCGGACGAACTCCCAGCCGAACAAGACTCAAATAACAACAAATTCTTTTACTGAAAAGTTAATTTTATTCGACTGAGAAGATTATTACATTCATTCACTAAGCGTGTCGTATGTATCTAACGACCGGCTTAGAATTCTCTCTAATTTTCTAATTACAGAAATTATAGTTATGCCGAGTCACAAATTACAGTTATGCCGAGTTGGCGTCTGGGTTTTCGCATTCATGAAAACTTGCAACGAAATCTCTCATGTTTTGCAACGCGGACTTGTTTTGCAGTAAAGATTCAGTTTTCAGGGACCGTTTGTTTTTAATGAGAACAGACGCTGACTTATGCATAACTAGCTTTCCCAAATACGCATCGATGAACATTTTTTTTCCAAAAATTATTGTCTCCACACCTGATAGAGAAAATAACGTACCGACGGTGTTTGGTTTGTCCCGTCAAAGCATCTCCCATGTGATAGGCTGAAGAGAATTAGTACACAAATCGAAACCACACATATAAAAACAAATAGAAAAAGCATCACTAAACAAGATGCAATGGCGAAAGAGCAAACTAAATCAATATCAATCAAAGCTGGAGTGGAAGTCATACGAAATCAAGTATTTATATTATGCTGAAAGCAAAATTAACGATTCATTTGTGGTGTGTTATTTATATTACAGTTAAAGCTTTATAAATTTTGATAATTAAATAGATAAAACCAGTCGATGGTTACAATGAACTTATTGAATTTAAACAAAATAAAAATTTCCTTTTTGATTCGTTGATAATGTTTAATCCTTACAAACACCGCGGGTTTTGCAATAAACACCTATTCCATCCTCAGTGCAAACAGAGTTTCTTATTAGCTAACCTACCTATTTATATGCATTTATTTTAGTTATACGAGTACAAAGTACAAATTGACCCTTCATCCGACTAATTACTCTAACAGTCATAAGCATTTTCCAAATCTACGATTTCTCAATTGAGTGGGCCTTCCTCATCATTACCACTTGCATCTTTCACTTCATTGCTTTTGTTACCTGGGTCTCGTTACTCGTTGATGTTGCTTAGAATGCCTATTAAAGGGGAGTATCCGTTACCTAAATCGTGGTTTAATCGGATACATGCTGGTACCCTCGATATTATCAGACTTTCATATGCATCCAGTTTATACCATTTGTCAATTTCCTTTACTATTTCCACATCATTTTCTCCTGTGCTGTGATTTTCTTCTAACATATGCTTCGCTCCCCTTGACTTTACCAGCTCCTTGCTCCTTTTGTTCCTTACGATTATTTCCGCCTCCTTAACGTGTTCCTTCAATTTCGTAATGATGAGTCGTTTTATATGCCCTATAACATATGAGTATGCTTTTAGGCACTGCGAGCATGTTATTTTATACATCCCACTCACTTCGTTTTTTAGGTTTTTGTAAAATTATTTTACAATACCCTACTAAAATCGTGTCCTGTCTGTCCGCCTGTCCGGCCGCGTGTCATACCACTTTTCCTCGCAAACTACATAAGCTAGGAACATAAAATTTTGTAGGTAGGTGCAAAGTGACGCCCTCTTCAAAGTTTCACCACCAAAAGAAATTTATATGGTGTTTAAGGGGGTCTCCCTACAAAGGGGGAGTGGCCCCTGAAAAAAAACATTTCATCGCATGTGGGCAATAAAGGCAATAATTGTATCAAACGAAAAGTCTTAATGAGAACTTTTGAAAACAGATCTTAAAATGACAAGTTTTGCTTTGAGAGATGCAGGGGAAGGGGAAATGTACGAAAATTTTGTGACCCCCCTCGCGATTGGACACCTTCGACCTGAAAAATCTGAAAAAAATCACAAAGGTGAGACTTTCGGAGTATAAGGGCAACAAATGCCTCAGAAGTCGAAATTCCATCAACTTTGTTAATAATAGTAGATTTTATAAATTTTACATTTTAGCCTATAAAATCAAATTCCCAAAAGTTACAATTTAAATTTTTTGAAGGCAATCGTATGCATTCTGAAAATTTCACAATAATTTAACAGTAAACAGCTAAGTTACAGCCGATAGAATATGTAACCATTACAACAACATTAACACATGATACGAGGGAGATACACGTTTGCTACGGACCTAGACACTACAAATGTGTAACAATTTTTATAAACGTTTTAGAAATGGTTTGTAATATTGATGTATTACCATGACTAATTAAGCGACGGGGCGAAAGACTTGAAACAAAATGGTGGCGAATTCAAGAAGATAATAACCCTAATAATGCTTCGAACTCAATTTATGGAATCTGTCAAGTTTTGATATGCAGAATATATTGTTTGATTCACTAATTGTTTTTACAAAACCCTTCTGGCAAGAGCATTCTCCTGCTACTTCAACTTGTTTTTTGTCTTTCGCTGTCCTCAATATTGATTTTAATTGTAGATGCTGCTCGATGTGACCGCTTCTATATTATGCTTATTTAATGTTCTCTTAATTTTTATTATTACGTGCGAGTATGGAAAAGATCGCCTTATATGTTTTTCTTGATTTGTGTTTTGCATAAACAAAGTTTTGTACTGATCTTTCGCGAGTTTTTTCAATGTTTTTGATATCATTTGCTCTATTATATTAAGGGTTCGGCCACATTGCGATTTTAGTGTCGTAACCAGCGATTTTTAAACGCAAATACGAACACACTGCGACAAGATTTGCAAAGAAACTTCAGACATGCGCAGAACTAATATGCTCATTTGAAGGTATGTCTTTGCCAGGAACACATAAGCTTACTCATTTGTGCGCTATGCAAGAACCTTCCATTCACGTCAGCGTCAAATGTCCAAATGATGTGCGCCTCCGCGAGTATCACAAAAACTACTTACTAAACTGGTTTTAGGAAAAATCGCAAATTCCTGCGACTGCCGACCTGGACAAAATTTTCGAAAATTGCAGTGTGCGGGCTTCCATTTAACCACGTGTAACTTGCGACAGAAGTGCGACTACATAGTCGTAGTCTGATGCATCCCTAATAGAAAACCTGTTATTTTTCGCTTGATCTAATATGTATGATCCCTTGTTAAATTCACCTTCGCTTATCGGAGTTTTTATGAACCTATATGCCATTGAATAGTAAACCGCCATTTTATGTTGGTACGACTACTCGTAGTCGTAGGCAATCGCCCTTTGCATGCTTGTCGATTTTCGGTAAATTCCGCATCATTTTCGCGTCTTTTTATGAGAATATCCAAAAAGGAAGCTTATGATTTGCTTCTATTTTTCACGTAAATTGAATGTTTTTGTGGATTGTGTTTATTTTTTCTAGAATACTTACTGTTTCACTTTCTTTCACTATAGCTATCATGTCATCCACATATTTGAGGCATTATTTGACTCTTCCATTTTTCATCAAAATGGCTCATGAGTGCTTCAATAATTAGTGGTGATAGAGGATAACCTATGGCGGTACCAGCCTTTGTTTTGAAGTATGGTAAAGTAATTTTCGCTCATGCATATTGTTGCTAATCTTGTATACTGCCGTACGCTCCTTCTACAATCTCTCGTAGCACTTGTTTTTTCGGGCCATTCTTCAAATGTCCACAGAGTCTCTTTCAGCGGGATGCTGGGGAAGAGGGCTTTTAAGTCGAACGAGACTAATTTCTTATCCTATTCGATATTTATCCCTTCCAGTTTTTCGATTAATTCGTCCCTGTTTCTTACTGATCTACCACAAAATGTATGCCTGTGCTCTCGATTTCATCGATTAACCATTTCGCAATGTCGTATGTGGGAGAATTCGTGCCATCTATAATTTCTCGTCATTCTTTGGAAGTTTAATGATTTTTCGGGAGGCGCCTCATTCGTGTTACGGACTGATTGGGCATCTTTAAAGGTCCTATATTTTCACAAATTGTGTTCGCTTCCTTTAACGCTTTGCCCACTCGTTTGATCGATTCAGGCAGTGGATCTCGTTTTACTTCGACGTGATTTACTATAGTCAACATTTCATACTGGTCCTTATCCATAATTACGAATTTGTTCCCCTCGTCTGTTTTTAAATAATACACTTGTTTCTCTTTGAGCTGCTTTATGATTTGTGTTTTCATTTCGGTTTTTATTGTACTAATTTGTTAATTATTTTTAACCCCTTGGCTGAGATGTTTTATTGCTGCTTCCAAATCCACTATAATTTCGTCATTTGGTGGCGTGCTCTTGATGGCAAAATTTAGGCCCTTATTTAAAACTTGTAATATTAGCACTGATTTATTGATCCGAGATCTGGAAATATTTCCACTTGTGGCCTGCAATAGTTTCTGCCTTGCATTTCTTGTTATTCCACGCCTTTTCTTTAATCAATCTTTCCAACTTTCGGTTGTGGTTGAGTCTCTTCCTTATCTGCTCGCATTCGGTTGCACTAGCAATTTTTTGGTTCCAAGTATTCAAATCTCTTTTATCTTCCTCTTTCACTGGCTTTGAATGTGTACGAGTATGCTAAGCTTTTAATGTTATGGAGACTAACTTTTTATACAAGTCCTTGATGCTTAACTTCATAAGGTTTCTTACCATGCATATCTTTCGGTTGGCAACTCCCAGTAAATGTGATTTGATAAAAACTTGTAATTATTTTGCTTTAACAACACTCAAACGTCGAGATTTCCCACAGGAAATCTAAACCGACCTCTCATCGGTTCTAGACGTGAAGTCATGGAACGTGACAATGGACTGTATCCTACAGGTCAACAAGTCTGGACACCCTTAGTCTACTCCGGGGTAGCTGCTGGCTAGCTAGCTAATTCGGAGAGGAGTTTGGTCGCGAGTCTTACGCGAGCAGAAAAGTCCGAAATATAATTCAGCCACCGGTTCACATGCCCGATTTACCAACGCGTCGAAAACACAATCATACGGAAACGAAACCTATCTTTACTTTATTCCGTATTTCTTTCATACATCCAGCAAACAACAAAAACTGTATCTTATTCCGTGTTCACGAATATCACCGACTTAGTACCAAAAACTATCCTACTCTAACTTGAACTTGGAACAACCTGCTCTAATAAAAAACTGCAAAGCAAATTATGGTACCGCGTACTGAACGCGATGCGAAACCGACCATCCGCGGATTACGAGAACCCTACACTCGTAACGGCATACTCACCGTTCGCTGCCATTCCTGCTGAAAAAGAAGGATTTGCTGGAAAGGAAAGACGTTGTTAGATTTTTTAGCAATTCATGATTTTGTTCAACATTTCCGATTTGAATGTACAGTACAAAAGTAAAAAAAATGCAGGAAATCGATATTGGTACTACATAACAAGTCTAAAGTTGAGTTTTTCCTTATTTTTCTTTTGAATGCCATTCAAGGTTTCATATTACAAACGTAATACTATAAACTGATGCAGTAAAAATCATCATCGAATAAAATTATACTAGCAATTATAAGTTTACGTTATTATAAGTTTACGTTTATCAAAATTATCTAATGATAACCAACAGTATATGTTGCAATTTTATCCAAGGTTTGTTTCTTGAAAATGGGGTATTCAAGAAAGAAAAAAAATATTTACATTAAGACAACTAAATCCTTTCATTTCTATTCTCTTTCAAACATATACATGTTCATATTTGAAGTTCCTTATTTCATTTTATCGATAGTGTAGTGAAAAGATGATTTCAAAGTCCGTGAAGGTTGCAGTGATGGTCTGCTGCCTCGACAGAGGAAGGTGAAGATATCTGCCGAGAATGCCCTTGTCTGGGGACGCGTGAATGCGCTGGCAGGCTACCATTGCAGTGTCGTGGGGTGGGTTCATTCCCTCAGCACAAGGGCCCACTACAAAAGAATTTCGCATTCACGAATTTCTGGGGTCACAAAAAGAAAGGCGACTGAAGTCGCAAAAATTGTAGGCAACTATTCAGGGAGAAAATGACCTGTTCAGGGAACAAGTGAAACAAGTAAAAATGGGCAGACTTAGGGTAACTTCGTCTTTACCCAACAAGACTTATGGCTCACAAATAAGAGAGGGGCAGCCAGGTGATGATGGCGCCCCCGCGCACCCGCCCAACCGGATCAAAATCTATAAATGTTGCAGTGGCCAGGTATTCCTCTTCTGAGTGGAAAACTCATACAACTTAACTTGCATGAGCCTTCCCATTAGAGGAGAAGTACCCCGGTGACCAATTTATGCCATAGAGTTATGCAATAACACTATGCCATAAAGAGGCACCTTGCTCGGGCCACTCAACCCGCGAAATCACCTGAAACAAAAGGATTTTAGAATGGGCCCGGTGGCTGGGTCATTTTTTTTTTGTGGAGAACGCCCTCCACCGTACCGGGTCCTATACCCGGTCAGATCCAACGGGATGGAAAGACTGGTTTGATACTTTACTGACTCATGTTTTATTAACTTTTAATCCTTACAAGAAAATTTACCCAAAAATATAGGGAAAAGAATCAAACCGTTTAAAAAAATTTTGCCAGTTAGAAGGTGAGTCCTAAAACAATTTCAAGCCCATGCAAAAAAAAATTTACCTAAGCAATTCACACCAAATGAAAAGAAAATTCTCACATATAAAGTAAATTATAATAATGTAATACATGAATTGCAGAAAAAAATATAATAAAACAATGGCAAAAAAATATAATAAGGCAATGGCAAAAAAATGTAATACAGGAATTGCAAAACTATAATAAAGCAATGGCAAAAAAATGTAATACAGGAATTGCAAAAAATATAATAAAGCAATGGCAAAAAAAGTTTTACAGGAATTGCAAAAGAATATAATAAAGCAATGGCAAAAACATGTAATAACGCAATTGCAAAAAAAATGTAATCCAGGAATTGTAAAAAATATAATAAAGCAATGGCAAAAAATGTAATAACGCAATTGCAATAAAATATGTAATCTAGGAATTGTAAAAAATATAATAAACACCATGAAAAGGGTGCTTACATATCCTTGTCCGACGACGAGCGCTCGTTGACGATGCAGGGGATGTAAGTCCTGGATAACGCACAATACATAGATACTTCGGGATGAAAGAAAAACTGGCTAAACGCACAAATTATAAACGCATGGGTTCCTTTGCTTCCTATAAAATATGTTGACTATTGTTACATTCCCCAAAACACCTTACCGCTATTAATAAATAATTGAGTCTATTTGACCGAATGTAGCAAAAAAATTTTGTCGTATGGATTTCCTGAGCGAATATTGGCAAATTGAGTAACTGTACAGGGAGGACTGCGTGAATCGACGTTCGTCCGTATCCGGACATCGATTCGAAAAATAGAGAGTATCGCATTCATTCGCTATTCTATCACTTCTCAATCCCATCTAGCATTTCCACGTCCTCGACTTTTACTGCCGTGCATAATCCACTATGTTCGAGCACAGAATGACAGATTGATGCTGGTGGTTAGTTTGGAGCGTACCAAACCTAAAGCGTTCGTTGCGATCTTTCGAAATTCCAAGGTCCAGGATACGCTTGCTTTCCCCTCTCCTCGCTCAGAAAATCAATTGCAACCTCAGTGTACACTCTCACTGGGGCTAAAATTCCCGATTTTTATGGAAAACTCGAGGGAAATCACTGAACAGTATCCAAGCGACAATGGCAACGACGCAAGATGCGATACAAATTTATGCACTGCTAAAGCACACTGATCGATGTAAATCTCGTTGAAGCAATGTCAAAATGCTAGCGGCCAATCACAATCACCACATGTTCGTCCACTCACTGACATTTGCCCTTCGACTCCATGCGTCAAGGAACATCGCAACACTTCACACCCATCTTTTGATGCAAGCCTCAAGGTAGGTTGCATACGATTTTTTTTCCATGTGTGGGTGCGCACAATTAATGGATGATGCGTAATAAGTTATTCTTTGGTATCACGTTGATTTGAAACAAAACCGGTATGCGAGGCGTTTATTAGTTCTGGATTATTTTAAAAAAGAAGACCTTAGATATTTGGAAAAGAAAAATTCTACACTTAATAATCATTAATGTCTACTTGTCGCCGCGTATCGCAATATGCGTTTGATCGAACTGTCTTCCTTTCTCTAGTAAGAATTTCAATTTTCTGGACAACCATGCTATAGAGGTGACGGAGATAGGAAAATTTTAGAGCAGTTTGATAGGGTAACTGCTCTATTACTACAATAGTATATGTACGTTCTAATCAATTTGTTACAATTTTGTTTTATTTAAAGGCTTAACTTATTTAATTTTTTACATGTGTCTATAGAAAAAGGATTTCAGTTTTATTGTTTTGAAGAAATTGTTTAAAAATACAAACTAATACTTTTACGGTGGTTTCTTACATTGAAAAATTTAATCTAAATGTTCATCTGAATTTGGTAAGATTTCCTTTCTCTGTTTTGTTTTCAATTTTTATTGTTTCATGAATCTAATAACTTTTCATTACTTGGATAAAATACAGCAATTTATGAGCCGTCGGGCCTTACTTTGTTGTCACACAACAAAGTAAGGCCCGACGGCTTTTAAAGAAAAAAGAGAATTGGCCTGCGGATATCAAATTAACAAAATTATTGACTACAACAATTTATGAGTTGGAACAAAGATCATTCCTTAATTTGTTTTACCACTTTCGAGGCTGAAGTTAAACGAACAAATTTTCAATGCACATTTCAATGTAAATTGAAAGATGCAAGTATCAATTTAATCTCATAAAACACGATTTTAACCAAAGTACTAATTAGAAAATAATTCACAGTAAGTACAGTGTTGCACTTTCTTTCAAACACATCAATTTATGTTTACTGTTCATTGAATAATTATTCTCAAAACTCTATCATAAGGCACAAAATTAAAATTAATCGGAAACCCTTTAGTTCTTCAGTCATTTTATTTTATTGCCTAAACTTATATAGGGATTCATAAAGGTACCAATTCATCTTCTATTTCCGATAACAAAAAGACTATAGCACTATCCATTTTTTGTTTTTTTTTTTAATTATTTCATCTGAACGGTTGGTCGACTAAGTTCAGAAAGATATAGATATTCCGTAAAACTTATACCTGCTCTACCTTCAGTTGCTTTAATTTAAATCATATTGAAAATTTAGTTTAATATATCCAGGGGAGCCGTCTGTTGGTGTCACACAAAAGGAACAAACTGCTTGAAACCCAGTAGTACCGTGAGGAATGTCAACGTTTTTTTCAGTAGCCATATGTCCACAAGGATTAAATGCATAAGTTGGGGGGATCCAGAATCAACGTAAAATAAAGGTTCAATACCCATGCATAATGTAACTAGTGGTCCTAATTCTGACTGCTAATGATTACATGATATGGGGATTTGTCTTGTTATAAAAATTTGAATTCACTATTCTGTTTGATCGGTATGTTTGATGTACGTATTTTATAGAAATATTTCATTGATTCCCTTTAAAGCCAAAAGGATATTTTCGTTAATTTTTTCTCACTTATTGGATCAATCTGTATCTGGACTAGCTGGAGGGTGGAAGATACGAAAACAAAACAAAAACCATCGACATTTAATTTTCTATGCCCCTCAAGCCAAATATAATGATGCCATTGGCTTCAACAGTGTGAAAGATTATTCAGGATATGTTCGATGCAAAGCGATAAAAAAGAAATTATCCACATAATTGTGGTCATATATTTTGAAAAATAGGTGAGCAAATTATGCAGGGTAAATGGATATAGATACTAATCAGGTTATGGAATGCAGACTCCTTATTTGTTATGGAATATATTTATATTAGTAGGCACAAATCAAATCCATCTTAAATATTGACTAGATGTGTTTCAATTGTATTACCAAGCCATCAATACAGTTGTAAAAATATTTTTTGCTAAACAGACTAGTTTGCACTGTTGCATCTGCGAGAACGACCCGGACCGACAAATGCTGCATCAATTATTCAAGGACGCTATTTGACAGTTCTAAATTAATTATGTTGTATTCAGTTAAAAGGTCCTGTAAAAATATCTATCGGTAGGGATTCTTTTTAGCCTAAAAGCAAAATAATTCGCGAATATTCCTTTTTATGAAGAATCTTGAACATGCAAAATTATAATGATATTTTTTTAGTTATAAATATTTGCACGGCTACTTTGTTGCTATTTTAATATTTGACTTTAGGTAGAATATGATTTGATTAAGAGTGAATCATAAAAAAATGAGTATAGTTGCGTTGCCAGAAACTTCGGGTTTTTACGTTATCAGTCATTTCAGTCGGACATGCGATGATTTGATATTTGCATTTCAACAGAAGGTGATCATTTATATTGGATATTAACTTTATTAGGCTTTTATATTTTCATTTGAATTATGGAAGATGCCTCATTATACCTACAACCAAGAATTAATTTGATTCAAATTTAGAAGTCAGGTCTCACTTTGCTGTCATTCTATCGTCATCTTCTTTCAAACGGTATTTACACCACCATATGCGATTTGTGATGTTCCATCTCTTTGAATAGCTATCATCTACGCTAACTTTTGTAAACAGCGTCCAAAACTAGATTTAATTTGCTGTAAGAAATTAATGGCAAGATTGTATGCAAACTATATCTTGCTCTGGAACTTATTCCGTTAAACTAATGACGTGGGCACTGCCGATCAATCCTTCGAATAAGCAATTTTTCAGGAATTTTTTATTTTCACTGACACGTGTCATCATTATCTTCAGTTCTACTAACTGGGAGGAATACGACTTCAGCTTGGTTGCCATATCAGTAGATAAAACCAGGAACTTATTGAATTTAAACAAAATAAAAATTTCCTCTTTTGATTCGTTGATAATGTTTAATCCTTGCAAACACCGCGGGTTTCGCAATAAACACCTATTCCACCTTCATTACAAACTAAGTTCCTTATTTCCTAACCTACCTATTAAATGCATTTATTTTAGTTATACAAAGTACGAATTGGCCCTTAATCCGACTAATTACTCTAACCGTCATAAACATTTTCCAAATCTACGATTTCACAATTGAGTGGGTCTTCCTCATCATTACCACTTGCGTCGTTCACTTCTTTGCTTTTGTTACCTGGGTCCCGTTTCTTGTTGTTTTTGTTTAGAATGGCAATTAAGGGGGAGTATCCGTTACCTGAATCGTGGTTTAATCAGACACCCCCTGGTACCCTTGATATGTTATTATCAGACTTTCGTATGCATCCAGTTTATACCAATTATTAATTTCCTTTACTATTTCCACGTCATTTTCTCCTATACTGTGATTTTTTTCTAACATGTGCTTCGCTCCCCTTGACATTACCAGCTCCTTGCTCCTGTTATTCCTTACGATTATTACCGCCTCCTTAATGTGTTCCTCCAATCTCGTAGTGATGAATCGTTTTGTGTGCCCTATATTATATGTGTTTTTGAGCATATTATTTTATAAATTCCGCTCACTTCGTTTTTTGTCTTTCGCTGTTCCCAATATTGATTTCAATTGTAGATGGCTTCCTCGATGTGATGTGACCACTTCTACCTCTAAGGATATCCAAAAAAAGAAGCTCATGATTTGCTTCTATTTTTCACGTAAATCGTATGTTTTTGTGGATTATGTTTATTTTTTTTAGAATACTTACTATTTCATTTGCGTGGAAACAGTGGAAACAACAAACTAGATTCCATATAAAATAGAACAGTTGATACAACAACCCAGTTTCTATAGAAAATAGAACAGTGGAAACAACAAGCTAGTTTTCATAGAAAATATAACAGTGGAGACAACAACCTCGTACCATTGTTCCAATACAATAACCTTATTTAGAAACTTTGATCGTAATGATATCCAAGACAACGGCAACAGCAGTGGGGTACAAATTAATTCTTTCCCTCGATTTAAGAAAAGACAATTTTGCTGAGCAAGCACAAATAACATATATATATATATATATATATATATATATATATATATATATATATATATATATATATATATATATATATGTATATATATATATATATATATATATATATATATATATATATATATATATATATATATATATATATATATATATATATATAAACAGCGAAGCAGGCTGGGAAAATTCAAGCGACTATCAGTAGTTGCTTCAAGTGGTGGGCTTCGCGGACTCATTAACTAGGAAAACTAGTTGGCCTTGCGCCTAGACAACTTCCCTTAAAACCTTTCTGTTGGTTGGCTTTGCCTAACAGATTGGTTAAAAACCAATTGGCCTTGCGCCTGGTTTTGGTCTGATTGGCTAAGTGGCTAGACCCGTCTCCCCATATCTAGGTGCGCTGGTTGACTATTTGCCTCGACCCCTAGATGCCGCCAGGACCAAGTTTGGCAGAGGGCATGGCAGCCGAGCGCGACAAGTTCCAGCGCATGGTCAGTGAACTGCGGCAGGAGTACTGGCGCTACAAGCCAAATGCAAATACAGACCGGGAAGGGCAAGGCTGCCCCTCCACGATACACAAGACAGGCGGCGCCCGACCAACGGGGCAACGTGCAAGGCAAAACGGAACGACAGCAGAGCTCCAATAGTCATTAAGTTAACCTGTATAAACCGTAAATATAAAACCAAAAAGCATTTAAAAAAATTATGATTCCACTAAAAATACAATATCTTTAACTGAAGTATAATGAAAGAGTCCGAGTAGGTTGAAGATTAAGGTAAGTGTGTTAGAGTGAAACAATAAGGCTTGGTCGGCTCAAATAATAGAGACAGCACAAATAAGAATATGACATTGGCGCATCCGGTAATTTCGGTTTTTCAGTTCAAAGCATTCAAAGCTGTTCGAAAGTTATGCCGAAGGTCGACCCTACTCAGCCTTATTCCTCCCACTTGCGGAAACCTTTTCCAACTTGGACACTTTACTCCAGCTAAAATAATAACAAAAACAAGTAAAAAGAAAAAAATCACAGTAATAATTTTAATAAATCTTTTCACAGTGGACGTAAAGAACAGTTAAAAGTATCAGTGGAAACAAAATAATAAAAACAAAAACTAGGTTAAAATCAAAATATTTGAAAAAAAGTGAACCATATGTCTGATAAGCCCATTAATAAAAACGACATGTTTCACCATTTGACTCACAGCAAAAGCACCACCGATTTAATATTATGGAGTGGTCAAATACTACAGCAAAATAGAAGTAAGTTGGAATCATCATTATTATAAACCAAATTTGGGATCAAACGAGACCTCGTGAGCCAGGAATTAACATATGTTATCAAATTAACAGATACTTTAAACGAAATACACGACAAACGTCTAGAAAAAGCGTAACATTTTTGTAGAATCACAAAAGAGTTTAATGAAGAAATTCAAAGGTTTCGTGAAATCTCATTAAACCAGGAAACCAGTCCTCAAAACCTATCGCAATCGTTCAAACCAGCACTTACATCTCAAGACTTTAAACTATCTTTCAAAACTCATAGCACTCTCCGAACACCACCTTCTCTACAACAAAACCCCATGGGAAACGATATAACCTCAGAAAAATCCATCATAAAAACCAGCCATATGGCTGACTACTCGAAAGTCGCTGAGTTGATGGGACAAATAATCTTGTTTTCAGGGACCCCAAGTGCAAAACTCGTTCTTGAGCGTCAAACTTTTATCGGTTGCACTAAACACTTGTGGAATACCCAGGCACATGAAGCATTCATGCAGATTTTTCCTGCACGCTTATGAGGTGAAGCTTATCAGCTAATTTCCTCGAGTGTCTCTCGTACCCTAAACGAAGCAGAAGAATTATTTAATCAATTTTACCTTCCTAGGGAAACATATCAAGAGCCGGTAAATTAATTTTTTACCTGTAGACAAGCCCCTGTAGAAACCCTAACAGCTTTTATATCTCGTTTACGAAGAACACTTGAACGTTGCAAAGAATCCACTGCAATTAAATACGGCAAAGAAGCTATCAGAATCGCTAATCTGCAATTAGGAGACTTCGCGAAAGATGCGTTGAAAGGTGGAGTTGCTGACTCTAATCTCCGTCAGTACCTACTTAATCTCGAAAAAAAAAAGTTTCGAAGAATGAATCCCAAAGGCGTTAGATAGGGAGAGACTGGAACAAAGTGTCCTCTATTTCCAACCATATTCCATGCAGACGCATGCCCCATTCAAACCAATTCAACCCTCATATTCTTTCAATCCAAACTCAATTTCATTTCAACCAGCCCCTAATACATTCAATCCTTTCGTTGCGCCTTTTCAACCTCAAGCTCCAAACACAGTCAATATGACCTCACAGAAACCCAAATTCAATAGAAATACTAAGATAATTTGCAGTTTCTGTAATAAACGGGGACACACGCATTCTGATTGTTGCAGTCAAAAAAATACACCATATTGTCCAGATTTTAAAGAATACGGGCATGATCCAAGAGACTGCAAAGCAAAATTTTCGAAGAGAAACTCTAATGAAACTGCCAAAGTGTACAATGTGCGAATAAAATGTGACTTCTGCGGTCGCAGAAATCATGCAGTAACCACATGTGTTCAGAAAAAGAAATCGGAAGGAAAAACCAAGGGAAACGAACGGTAGTCGAGCCGACAATTTCCGACTCGACTATAATTATCATCAAGGGTGATCAGAAATACCAGGATTTAAAAATACTTAAAATCAAAAGAAAACAATATTAATGGCAGCTGCACTAACTTTAGATGTAGGAAAACAGTCAAAAACAAATTTAACTATCCACATGGGTGCTGAAGTTAGTATCATCAAAAGGACATCAATTAAAGAGACATGTCCAATGAATCTAGAACAAAAAATTTACTCTACGAAGTCCTTTTGGAGAGGGTAAAACCCTTGGAACCACGCAAGTCAATTTTACGCTCGCCTCAAAACTACCACTCACGTTTCAAGTGGTAGATTATTAGGAAACGACTTTCTTTCAGGAAACTGTGACATATGGGGTCCAAGTCAGTCACTTAGGTTTCCTCGCACGGAAATCAATCCCAAGGAATTTTCCATTCATTTGGAGCCCCCGGGAGTACAGCACAATCACATCAGGCTCTCGTTGTCACGTCGAATGACACTGAAGCAAATCTAAGTAAGACGGCGCTAAGTGTGACGGACCAAGAAGGCCAGCATAAGGATGTGAGCTGTAACTGTGACCAGAAAGGGATACTCACTGAGGGTATTACAAATGGGGTGTATAAGGTTTTTTTTAGAGAAGGCCGTTACTTTACGCCCTCGAACCAAAAAATAATGAATATCCCACTACGATTGACTAAGGAAATGCTTCGTTTGGCACCGGAGATTGATAAAGAACTTTTCCTTGCTAACTACATAACTACATAACTTCTAACATAAACCCATCGAAAATATTTGTCGGTATTCTCAATTTAAGCAATTCTTAAGTAACACTAACATAAATTGAGTTTTAACTTGAAATAATAAAGGAATACCATATCGATCGCTGGAAATGCAACAATTGAACAGGTGAATTGCATTATATCACTAAACCAATGTGTGACCCACAACATGCACACACACACACACACACCCACACTCATCTGATCTTTCGATCTAGTTCAAGAAATACAGGGGCAGACCTCTAACAAAAAATAATAAATTGTGAAAATCGAGCTGTGCTTATTACCTCGATCATATTAAACATAAATCGAGCTCTGCTTATCACCTCGATCATTTTTTTTGTGGAAGGGAGGTGAATGCTATTTACGCACAGAGTGTGGGACTCCCATGTTCGCAAGAAGGCGACTGGACTACCCACTAGACACCTCCCCTGTCAAACTGAAAACCCAGCCTGGAACCATTTGACACATTACTTCGGGCCAGGTCTCGTTTTGTTACGCCGTGAGGCACCTTCAAGCTGGCGGATCCTTTTCCTAGCAGGAGGGGAGAGGGGAAGAGGAAGTGCCAGACAAGCAGTCCCCCAGCCCCAACGCCCCCAGCTGTTGGGAGTCCCTTTTATATTTTAGGACTGCCCGGGCATAATGTGCCACCTGGCTCCATTTGTCAACCGATTCGAACATTACCGTGACTATATTATCCGGGGTAAGCTCTCCCGTCTCCCTGTAGAGGTTTTTTTGCAGCCTGATCCATTTTTTGCACGCAACAAATGTGTGGCAGGCATTGTCCTCTTCTCCTGAGCAATACCGACAATCGGAGGACCGTGACTTATCAATCTTGTGCAGGTAAGACTGAAAACACCCATGCCCGCCCAAAAGCTGGGTCAGATAGAAGTCAATTTCACCATACCTTCGATTTAGCCACGGGCTCACATCCGGGATGAGGCGCACAGTCCACCTTCCCTTCGTGCAGTTGACCCAAGACTGCTGCAAATCGTTGAGTGAGCGCTGTCTTTCCTCGCGGACAACCATCTCCCTCGCATCCTCTTTTCGGTGCAGGTAAACAGCGCGGCGCTCTCTAGCAAGGTGGGCGACAGGTATCACGCCTGCAATAACTCCCACCGCCGAATCAGAGACTGTCGGATACGAAAATGCAATCCTCAGTGCTCCTCTTCTCTGTACCTATGCTAAACGTTTTCGGTATACCTCCTAGCTGAAAACGTCGCCCCATACTTCTGCCCCGTGCAGTAGCACTGACCCTATAGCACTCATCGAGAGGCGTCTTCTTGATGGGCTGGGTCCCCCGACGTTGGCCATTAGTCAACTTATCACCTCGATCATATTAAACATAAATCGAGCTCTGCTTATCACCTCGATCATATGAAGGAAAAATCAAGCTCTGCTTATCACCTCGATCATATTAAACATAAATTGAGCTCTGCTTATCACCTCGATCATATTAAGAAAAAATCGAGCTCTGCTTATCACCTCAGTCATATTAAACAAAAATCGAGCTCTGCTTATCCCCTCGATCAGATTAAGGAAAAATCGAGCTCTGCTTACCACCTCGCTCATATTAAGGAAAAATCGAGCTCTGCTTATCGGCTCGAATAACTTGTCAAAATCAAGCGCTGCGTACCACCTCGATGACAATGTTATAAAATTCGAACTTCAAGTTGTAAAAATAGAACTCTGAAAATATAGATAAATCTAAATGTTGCAAGTCATCCCGATCAAAATGCAGTAAAATCATAAATTGGTCCAAGAATGCGTAGGTCCATACACAGTCGAAAGGGTAACCTCCGCGGTAAATATAACTATTGCGATAGGGAAGAGCTGGTTACAGTTCACAATAATTGATTATCAAATTTTGAGTAAACACTCCTAACATACGCAGTTACGCAAAATTTATACAAAGCCCGGAAATAAGTGCCCAAATTATTTTGAACAAAGTCTTTCACAAGCAGCAGAGCTACAAAACTACAGGATGAAAGAAAAATTAGTAATAATTATAAAACTACCTCTATTTCAACTACCACTGATGCAACTTCCAATAACTACCAACAAAACATTTTTCCTTCTTCCCTCGATCGAGTTTTTGCATACAGCCAGTAGTATCGCAACACAACAATTTCTACTATTGAGTCCTGAAAATCTACACACCCTGAAAAAAATTAAGTATCCCGAGCCTGGCGATTTATATGTGTGTCAACTTACCACTCCTATAATTCATTCCCCACCAATGGTTAACGAAATTATTAACCTACTCCACAACCCATTTAAGAGGAAATTTAACTACCTCATCAGAATCGGCACGCACATCGCAAGACATTGATAAAACTCAACAAACCAAACAGTTTGGTGTATTTTCTAAAAACTGAGACCCCCATTTACGTCCGATGTGACAAAAATTTAACCACGCATAGCCTCCTTGGCAAAGGTATTTTATCCCTCCACTTTCCGTGTACTTTAAATATCAATGAGCTAATCCTACCCTATCAGGCAGAAAGCATAAATGATTTTAAATTACAACAGCCACAAGAGTTTTCAGAAATTGACCCCCAATTACTCAACTTCGATCTATCAAGCTTAACTTACACCCATAACAACGATTCATTACAACTAGTCTCAGACCATAATAGAAATAAAATTTTCGAAGCAAGTACCCATTCTCTAAATGAAATATATGCACAATTAAACCAAATCAAGTATACAGGCACCAATAAAAACTATAATCACTTAACAACAACCTCAGTCATCCTCACTACTCTTTGTCTTTTGATAATCATTGTATATCTGGCGTTTCGATACTTAAATTATCGTTGCAAAAAGAACTCTGGCAGGGAATAAATAATTAAAAACACAACGTGCTACGGCCTCCCCAATAGAGGAAAAACCTCCCGCAACCCCACAACCATCACGATCATTACAGCTGGTTTAGAAATTAAGAAATTCAAACATAAATTCAAGAAATCCCCGTTGGCAGCACCAGCCGGAAGGTAAATTTCTTGTATGTAGCGTAAGATTTTGGAAAAGAATTTGGCTTGCGCACTTCTAGACTTCTTACTGCAATTTTCGTAGCACCACATGGGTATTTATTGACATAAAAAGAATCTGCCGACGTTCGTATTTAAAGACCCTTTATAGAGGCGCCAGTATTTTGCTCATTCAATTGAGTTGCACATTTATGGATCACATATTGAAAATCGGCAGATAATAAATTGTTATAAACATATAAATTCAGGTGTTGTTTACACAGTAGTTACCACTCAAAGGTGATAACCTGTCGGCGTAAATAGCTCAAATAGATAATTTCAAAAGATTTCCATAAAAGTTTTAACAGCACTTGCGTTGCTATTAATCAGTGAAGGGAAGCAGAAGCAGAAATTTTGCGACACAACATTGTATTTGTGTGAATTATTTAAAATCTCTAGGAGAGATGGATCGTAGTAGTCTTTGCGTATAGACGTCTTTTGAATCGCTCCTGTCAAAAGTTTTCAAAAATTAAATTAATTTTTTAAAAACGTTAGTCCGAAGTTAATTTTTATCGGAAAAAATCTTATATTGTCGAAGTAATCGACTCAGGAAATTTCTATCGAATATTTTTATTTCGATTGGTAACGAAAAACAAATTCACAAAGAAAATTTCGCCGCTGGTATGGAGGAGCCCGACGGCTTCCCACCGTTGGGGCAACCTGGGGAAACGACGAATACGAAACTGGCGACAATTACAAAAAGAAAACATAACGAAGAAAACTCCGTAGATGGAGGGTGCAACCTGCAAATAATAGCGGACAATCAACAAATGGCCAAATTGCAGAAAGAAAATGATGAACTAGGGCAAGAGATACAGTCTCTCAAGGATCTTTTCAAGAAAGGGATGAAGCCTCAAAAGACGCAGCCACAAAATCAATGGCAACAGGTAACAAAGCCGAAGAAAAGTACTAAGCATGTAAATCCAGAGGAAGTTCTAAGTGCTGGCGGCACCAACGAGAGCCAAAATTATTTTGCAGCGCTGGAGGGATTAACCGAAGATATGGAAATCGAAGAAAACATCGGAGGTAATTTTAATCAAGATAATGACGTTAATTTTATTCAATATTTAAAGAACAAAAATAAGGAGAAAAAACCAGACCGCAGTTCTGCTGGTTCCTCTCAAAAGCTTCCAACAAGACAGAAAAAGTTCCGCCAATCAACGTGTTCGGACAAACCGGGAAAGATATGGTTCGGCTATTGGCAGCCGAAAATAAACTGGCAAATTTCGAAATCAAAAGAGTTAATGCCGAAAAATTAACTATAAGGACGAAATCACTGGTTGATTTCAAGTCAGCCAAAGATGCGCTGATTTCTGGGGAGGTTCCACACTTCACCTATACCCCGAAAAGTGAAAAAAATCAGACCTTCTTGTTGAAGGGTTTGGACAGCGGAGAGGATACGGTCGATCTTCTTCAGGTGCTCAAGGAGGCTGCACCAGATATGGATTTTGTTTCAGTCAAAGCCTTTGCGACAAGAAGGTCGACCATAGAAAGGAAGAATTTACCACTTTACCTGGTACAAATTGCAAATAAGAGCAGTCCAAGTGCCCTTCAACAAATAAGGTACTTGAATTTCAGAGTAGTGAGGTGGGAACGCCTCCAAAAAAGAGAAGTCAACCAGTGTTACCGGTGTCAAAGATTTGGACATTCGGCTGCCAATTGTGCCATACACTATCGTTGCGTTAAATGCAAAGACGTTCATGCTCCCGGTGAGTGCAAATTGCCTCAGACGGAGCCTAAAGAAAAATGATACTGCGTTAACTGCGGTGTTTTTGGTCACCCAGCATCATATCGAGGATGCTCCCGATATCAAGATGCAAAAGTTAAATTTACTCCAAAGCAAACACAAGTACACCGTAATATCATACCTTCCAACTTCGTCAAGCCCGGAGTATCATTTGCACTCGCCGCTAGAGGACCAGCAGAAAATGCTGGAAATAATGTAAATAATGTAAGTGGCAATAATGAGGTGCTTTTCAAAATTTACCAGCAACTTAATTCTTTATCGGAGAGAATCGACAAACAAGATTCAAAAATTTACTTTGCTTTTCAGCGTTTAGGTCTTTGAAATGCCTAATAATAACTTGTCATCCAGTCATATTCCCATGGATAGGCTTCGCCTCATATCGATCAACGTCAACTCTATCGTTGCTATACATCGACGTGATTATCTCCTTGAATTTGTTGTTAAGCAAAAGCCTGACATCATACTTCTCACTGAAACCCACCTCAATTCATGGCATTCCATGGAATTCAAAGATATTGCATTCGTAAGAAACGATAGGGTAATAGGTGATGGGGAAGGTGGCATCGGGATATTGGTTAGAAGACCCTTTTGTTTCCAAAATATTGAAAAAGTCGAATTCAAAAACTTTGAATTTCTTGAAGTGTCCGTCATCAAAATTTCACTGCCAGGTGGGGATAACCTCTTCGTTATCTCTGCCTATGCAACTGGTCAAAATGTTCTCAAGTTCAAGGAGGAACTCAATTCCTTGTTTGAAATACTCGAATTGAACAGGCTGCATAGTTATTATATTTTTGCCGGTGACGAATGCCAAGCATACATCATGGCTAAACGCCACCAATAATCCAAGAGGTATATTCCTGAAATCATGGATAACAGAGAACCAAATTGAATACAAGTGCAACCTATATGGGTCGGAGTTCCCAACATACCCTAGGACAAATTCATATTTGGACCTCTGCATTACTGACGCAAGACTTGAATTCAGCTTTAATAGTCCTCAACGGAAACTGCAGGTGCTTCCTTACAATAGCGACCATAACGCAATCGTAATGGAAATCAATCATCAAAGGGATGATTTCTTCCTCATTCCAGTTCAACATGAAAACCATCGGTTGAATTTCAAAAAAACAAACTGGGGAAAGTTTCAAAAGAAGTTCAATCGGGAGTACCAGAAGCAATGTCCCTCTTCTGATGATGGCAACGCTTGCTCAATGGTTCCTAATAACAGAAATCTAACTGACGATGAAATAGATGTCTATTTGTCGAAGTTAGAGAAGCTGACATTGGAAACGATTGAGAAAGTAGTTCCCAAGATTAAACATCGAAACAATATGGAAGGATATGAAACACCAACCATCGCAAGGTTGAAAAGATTGAAAAGCCGACGATTTTTGGACTACAACCATCCCTCGTTGGCTTTGTTGAAATTACGCCTGAAGAATGTCCGGAATTTAATCCGTTTATACTTCAGGAGTGAGGTCAGCAATCAATGGGCGGAAAAACTGAGGGGTATTAGCCCAGATGGCGTTTTCACGAAAGTGAATAGCTTATTCCGCAGGAAGTCTTGAGTGAAGGTATCGAATCTCGAAGTCGCTAGTGATGAGATAAATCTTCTCGATAGAGCTGGTATCGAAATTGATAGTACTACTCCGGCTAGAAATGGAAACAGGATTATATGTGAAGGATTGTAGAAACTTGCCCTGATTGAAACACATTTTGAATTGGTTCATCTGCCAAACCCAGAGAGAAGGAATGAAATATTTTCGGAGGTCGTTGAAGCAAAAGTTTCCGACTTCAAATCAAGCCTGAATGGCCTATCAATTCTTCATTTCGATGAAACATCAACATCTGACCTCATACCGAGCTTGAATCTTATTGATTATTTTGTCAGCTATGAAGACTTGTGTTTCATATTTCGCAGGATAAACAACAAAAAATCATGTGGTACTGACGGTATTCCAAACATAGTTCTCCGACATTTGCCTGAGGTTGCTATTAGGAATTATTGCATATTGTTCAACAACATGTTGAACAATTCATATTTCCCAAATGAGTGGAAAAAGGCTAAGGTATTTCCGATCTTGAAGAAAGGAAAAGAATCTTCATGCCCCAAAAGCTATCGCCCAATCAGCTTGCTGCCTAAAATCAGCAAGATGTTTGAAGTGATACTCAACAGAGCATTAAACGCCTACATTGAGAAATATGAGTTGATGCCGAATTGCCAATTTGGTTTTCGTGCCAGGCATTCAACCATACATGCAATAACGAAAGTAACCTCAGACATCTGTTGGAAACTAAACAACAAAGAATGTGTTGGAGCATGTCTCATTGATATGGAGAAAGCCTTCGATACGGTGTGGTTAGATGGACTAGTTTTCAAACTTCTTCAGGACAGGTTCCCCAGACACCTTGTCGCCATGATGTGTAATATGTTATACGGGGAATCATTTGTTATAACTGATGGAAATCTGACAACAATGCGCGAATTCAAGGTCTTGAATGGTCTACAGCAGGGAACAGTTACTGCGCCCCTGCTTTTCTCAATATTCATTCGCAAGCTATTGAACAGCTTTGATTTTAATGTCTCGCCAACGCAATCATTGGTAGCGTTTGCTGATGATCTGATCATCTATACGGCAGACCGAAAAGCTACAATAGTTCAGAGCAATCTTCAAAAAATGTTTAATGATGTGCAGCTCTACACCGACAATTGGTGAATGAAAATCAATGCGCAGAAGTGCGAAACAATTTTGTTTCGGACAACGCTGCAGGGGGCCAGTCAAGACCTGAAACGTAATTGCAAGGATTTCTACATTATGGCTGGTGAGGGTAGTTCAGAACGGCTTCCACATAAATCCTGTGTTCGATACCTCGGTGTTCATCTCGATCAGTATCTGTACTATTCTGAACATGTCAAAGTCATGCTCAGTAAAGCACGAAAAGTAGTCATGGCCCTTCGGCGACTCTTTCATTCCAGATACATTGATCCAAAAGTCAAAGTTATTTGTTACAAGACCCTGGTTAGGCCAGTTTTGACATACGGATGCCAGATCTAGTACAACCAGAGTGCTAGTACAATGGAAAGATTAAGAGTTTTCGAAAGGAAATGTCTTCGTGCATGTACTGGTTTGTACAGAAAGCCTGAGATGGATTGGAAGCACTATATATCGAATAGAAAAATTTATCAAACCGCTCAAGTGACAAGAGTCGATATCTTCATATTGAAACTTCTTCGGAATCATATCGCAAGATCTGTAACTGTGAGTGAAAACCCTTGGATTTCACAGCCGTTCCACCCTACAGACGGGTATATTGTGACTTGCCTCACTACTGGCTTCGTTCCTCCAGAAGCATTCGTGTTTTTGGACATGAATCGATATGTTTTTGATTCTGACGGCGTCCCAATCATATATCACATATACCGACGAGCCACCGATAAGAAGATAAAATATCCTCCGAATCTGAGTTCACGAGACCAACAATTCCAATGGAAATACTCATTGTTAGATTTGTTGAGGCTGGTCGAGCTGAGATGGAACAATCTAGGTATTGGTGGCTGAATGACAATGTCTAAATTATTCGTGTTTAATTTCTGTTTTTGTGCTTTTTCTCGTTACTTAGTTTTTATGATTCATCTCATTATTGCTACATCGTATTGTTGTTTATTTGTATTATAAATTAGGTATAGGTTTCAATATATGGTAACGTTTTTTTTTTTTTTTGATTGAGCTTATTTAGAATTAGGGTGTAACATATTAGGTAAAGGATATAAGTTCATTGTTGTGTTAGTAGTATAAGTAATTTTTGAATAATGCTGGTTAGTTTTTTCACCTTTTTCCAATTGAATCAAAAAATATCTAATAATCTTAATTAATTTAAATTTGCAAGTGTATTTTTTTTCATTAAATGATAACGTATAAATTTAGAGAGCCATTCGGGCCATTAAGTTTTTTATAGTTTTATTGTTTGGAATTTGCTTTATGTTCTTTTAAAAATTCATAACGATTGGTATTAAATAAAGCGCTTTTGACTTTGGCTTTAAAATCTCTAGCTCTCGTAAATAAGCGAATTTACAAACAATACAATAATCAACAGGCCCTCTGGGGCCTTCGCTTCCTGCAAACAGCGCCTCCAACTGTCTCGGTCCATTGACCGTGTCCTCTAATTTTGAAATCCGAGTAGCAATAAACTGTCTTCGTCGACCGAGTCAGACTAGCATTTCCTCAGTTTTCCCACGAGTCTCCGGCCTTCAGTTCTCCCAACGAATACCTTTTTGGGTATCCGTTGTTCGTCCATCCATTTCATGTGGCCAGCCCATTGCAGCTTCCACAGTCTTACAATGGTTGAGACCTTCGGCTCGTCAAAAATTTCATACAGCTCATGATGGTATCGAATTCACCATTGGTCCCCGTCCAGCTTCGCTCTGATTATTCGCCTTAGGACTCGTCGCTCAAACGCGTTCAAAATATTTGCGGATGATTGAGTTAGGGTCCATGATTCACACTCATTGCATAGCACAGGTCTTCTAACAGATTTGTATACTTGGAGCTTTGTTTTTCTGTGTATGCAGCTGGTCTTCAAGATCGCCAAAACTCAATAAAATATTTCATTTGCGAGCTGTATTCTTCGGCATATTTTGTCTCTTTCTTTACCGATTCTCGTTATTTTGGCGCCTAGATACACAAATTCACTCACATTTTTAGGGTTTCGTATTAAAATACAAAACCCTATTGCAATCACGACCTGTGCCCGTCTGTCCGTTCATCCATCCGTACGTCTCTATGACGCAGCCGTTTTTCTCCGAAACTATAGAAGCTGCACTCATGCAACTTTGTGGAAAGTGAGAAGTGGTGACCTCTTCAAAATTTTGGGGTGGCAAAATTTTCCAAAGGGGTTTGAAGGGGGCCTTCCCATATAGGGAGATGACCATTCAAGTAATTTATTTTCGCCATTAGCAGTCGAGTAGGATGTCATTTCTTTTTTTGTGGTAGGGAGGTGAAGGCATTTACGCCCGCTGAGTCTGGCAGTGTGCGACTCCCATGGAGGATACCCTTGGACTACCCACTAAACACCTCCTCTGTCAATCTAAAAACCTAGCCTAGAACCGTTTGACACATTACTACGGGCCAGGTCTCGTTTTGTTACGCCGTGGGGCGCCTTCAAGCTGGGGAGTCCCTTTCCTAGCGGGAGGGGAGAGGAGAAGAGGAAATGCCAGAAGAGCGATCCCCCAGCCGCAGCGCCTCCGGCTGCTGTGAGTCCCTTTTATATTTTAGGACTGCCCGAGCATAATGTGCCACCTGGTTCCATTTGTCAACCGATTCGAGCATCACCGCAACTATATTATCCGGGGTGAGTTCTCCCGTCTCCCTGTAGAGTTTCCTTCGCAGCCTGGCCCATTTTGTACACGCAAAAAATGTGTGACAGGCATTGTCCTCCTCTCCTGGGCAAAACCGACAATCGGGAGACCGTGACTTGCCGATCTTGTGCAGGTAAGACTGAAAACACCCGTGCCCGCTCAAAAGCTGGGTCAGATAGAAGTCAGTCTCACCATGCCTCCGATTAAGCCACGGTCTCACATCCGGGATGAGGCGCGCAGTCCACCTTCCCTTCGTGCGATTCCTCCAAGACTGCTGCCAATCGTTGAGCGAGCGTTGTCTTTCCTCGCGGACAACCATCTCCCTCGCATCCTCGTTTCGGCGCAGGTAAATAGCGTGGCGCTCTCTAGCAAGGAGGGTGACAGGTATCACGCCTGCAATCACTCTCAACGCCGAGTCGGAGACTGTTGGATACGAAGATGCATTTCTCAGTGCTCCTCTTCTCTGTACCTGTGCCAATCGTTTTCGGTATACCTCCTTGCTGAGAGCGTCGCCCCATACCTCTGCTCCATACATTAGCACTGACCCTACAGCACTCATCAAGAGGCTTCTTCTTGATGGGCTGGGTCCCCCTACGTTGGCCATAAGTCGACTCAGGGCCGATATTCCCGAAGCAGCCTTCTCAGCCTTCTCAGCCGTTGCCCTGATTTCCTCAGAGAAACTCATCTTCGAGTCGATCAGTAGCCCCAGGTACTTCGCCGCTGCCTTCGATTCGATTTGTATATCTCCAATACTGATCATCCTTACTCTAGGGATTCTCTTTTTTGTCAAGATGACCACTTCGGTTTTCTCTAGTGCTAAACTGAGCCCGCGAGCAGTCATCCAGTCCCTCACTCGGCGCATTAGCATACCTGGCCTAAGTTGCGCTTGTTTAACGGTGCGTCCGGCGACCAGACCCACGACATCATCCGCATAGCCGACCAAGCACGACTCATCTGCCATCTCAAGTCTCAGTAGCTCGTCGTAAGACACGTTCCACAGGTCCGGACCAAGGATAGATCCCTGGGCAACACCCGATGTAATTTCCATCCTTCGTTGGCCCTGTGTCGTGTCGTAGAGCAGGCTTCGGTCCTTTAGGTAGTTCCTCAAAAGCCGCATTAGATATTCTGGAACTTGAAAAGAGTTTTCCAGCGTGTCCAGAATATCCACCCATCTAGCGGAGTTGAAGGCATTCCTGACGTCGAGTGTCACCAACAGGACGATCCGTCGCTTGGTGCGACTATATGCCTCTGCCTTTTGGACCGCGTTCACCACCTCTGCAATCGCATCAATGGTAGAACGTCCTGCTCTAAAGCCGTACTGCCAAGGAGATAGATCCCCAGCAGCACGAATCGCGTCAGTGAGTCTTCCCTTGATGAGTTTCTCTAGCACGACGGCGATTCGGGATTTCCCTTCCCCTTGCTGATCAGCACGAGCCTCGCCACCTTCCATCGTACCGGGAAAACCCCGTCCCGTAGGCAAGCGTTGAGTGTGCTGAGCAGCAAGTCAGGACAATGGTGATAGACGAGCTGCAACACCTCAGCTGGAACACCATCTGGACCTGGAGCTTTCCTCGCTTTCAAGGAGAGGACTGCCTCCTCTAGTTCCAGCTGTGTGAAGAGTGGGCACTCGACTGCTGTTTCACCATGGACAGCGTCAACCCGGACGGGATGGGCAGGGAAGAGTCCCCGCACTATCGCGTCCATCTTTTCCGCGTCATGTATACAAGGCTTCCGTAGGGCACCAAGTTTCCCCATGACCAGCTTGTAGCCAAGGCCCCACGGATCCTTGTTCACATTGTTCAATAGGTCTTGCCAGCAGCTAGCCTTGCTACTGTTGATCAGTTTGCGAAGGCATTTCCTGGCCGACTTATATGCTGCCACCTGGTTGCATGCCTCGTCACGGCTCCGCGCCCGTTGAGCCTCACGTTGAAGCTTGCCGTGCCGGGGTCTTCGACGGGGCATAGAAGCGCAGCAAGCAGTCGTGATGATGCTCATCGTAGAGTTCACCACGTCTTGAGCTGCCAGTTCTTCCGTCCCCTCCGGAGCTCCCTGCAGCGGCTCACCTGCTGTGAGAACCTTGACGAACCTCTCGACGTCCATTCTTCCAATGTTCCATCCAGTTGTAGAAGGCCGAGAGCACGGACGTCGGGAGATAGCATCACTAATCTCAAGCAGAATGCACTGATGATCACTGGCTGAGTAGTCCTCTAATACTTTCCAGTTGTGTATCCTCCATACAAAGGACTCCGAGGCGAATGTCACGTCCGGTATGGTTCCCTCACAGCCAATACGGCGGAAAGTCGGCGTGTTTCCGGAATTTAGTACGACGAGGGCCGTACTTGCCACCATTTCCAGGAATCTTTTTTCCCGTGGATCCATCTGAGGCATGCCCTATTCGATTGGTTTAGCATTGAAGTCGCCCCCAACGAGCACTTTACCCTCTGCGTTCGAGACAGCGCCCTCCAGAGCATTAAGCTTGGCTTGGAAAGATGATATCGGCTCATTGGGCGTTAGGTACACTCTAAAGAAGGTGATCCCTGAGCAGCGAACCCACACGAAACCATCCCCCCGTCCACAACCCTCCGCTTGAAAGTCACTGTTCCGAACCCAGATAGCGGCAGTACCAGTTTCATCAGAGTACCATAATGCCAGACTTTTATTATGGTGTTGCTCACTCAGCAGCAAGAAGTCGGCTTTCCTGTCCCTCGCAAACTGCTCAAGCAGATTTTGGGTGGTTGAACTGCGGTGTAGGTTTAGGATGCAGGATGCGGGTCATCGGAGCTCTGATTTGGCCTTGGCGAGGGCTTCCTGAAACACCCGGCATTTTCCTGATCCCAAGACGTGTCCAAAATCAGGTTTTGAATCAGCATCCTTGCAAAGAATACAGTGTGCCACCTTCGTACACTCTTTTCTTTTATGTCCCATTTCACCGCATTTGTAACTTAGGGAACTCCTATCGGGTCCTTTGTATACTTGTGTGGTGTGACCATAACCAAGGCATTTGAAACATTGAAGAGGCGTTGCTCTTCGCCGTATCCTACAGACAACCCACCCTATTCGTACTTTGCCCTTGTTCATGAATTGTTCGGCATCCTTTTCGGTGAAGTCAACTACGGCCATGCGTTGTCCCCTGTTGTTTTCTGGTGTCAGTCTCGCTTTGATCCTTCCCACGCTAGGGAACTCCCTTTTGATGGCCTCTTCTACCTCGGCCAGATCCGTCACGCAGTCAATGTCCCGTATTTCGATCGTTGCCATCGGCTCGAGCGGGGCTATAGTTGCGCTTTTGCCGAGGACATTCTTTACTGCGTCACAGAATGCTTCTTTATTGCCGGCCTCTGCTCCGAATTCCACCAGTATGCGGCCCGACCGTGTTGGTCTTACTACTTTAATGGTAGTATTGGTGTCTTCGGGCCTTACGTTTCCCCTGATGTCCCGCAGCACCTCCGCATAGGATCGGCCATCTTGGGGCTTTACAAGCAGTGCCTGCTGCCGGGGTCTTCGTCGGGGCTTCTGCCTCTCCTGTTTTGTATCAGGTCCTTTTTGTAATTGGGCGTCCGTGCGAATTTTATTTTCTGGCTTTTTTTGAAGGAGTTTCTTTGCGGCTTTCTTCGCTCCTTTTGTAAGCACTGTCTGGAACCCCTGATCTGGTGCTCCACGCCCGTCAAGTGCCTCTTCCTTCCTTCTTTTATCCCGATCTTCTTCGATTCTTTTATTGACTTTTAATGATGGAGCTATCTGCATGTCGCCTTTAGATTTTGCCCCAAGCGCCTCTTTAGCCTTCTGTTCATCTTCGGCCCTTAACCAGCTCCTCCGATAGTGCCGTATGCCATTTAGGAGCTCCTCTAGTTCAAGGAGCCCTTACTTTGCTACTTTGCTAATTTTTGGGGAGTCGCATGCAGCTTGTATTCTTTTCAGAACATCTCCCGCTTTTCGAAGTAGTCTTTCCTCTTCGTATCGCTAGGCCGCAATTGTACCTTGCAACCATCCTTGGGAGAGGTTTGCGTGTTCCGTTTCCGAGTGCAGTACTTCCGCCACATTTTCAACGGTGGCGATACAATCACGCGGTGTCTGGTCACTCTTTGCTTTTAGTACCGTAATCTCCTCGTTTGCTTCTGGATTTTTCGTTGCAATGTCGGGATTTGTGACCCTTGCATTGGTTGCTTTAGTAACGATCGCAGCCGTGACGGTGCTCTTTATGTTATCTTCCACTGCTCGAACACCTGAAGCATCCTGCCGAGTCCCCCGCTTCTCCTTAATAGGACGCTCTGGCGTTCGCATAATTTTTTGCTGCGCGCAAACGTCGCAGGAATCTCAGTCTGCACCAGACTGTCTGCTGTTCTCCGTTTTTCGTCTACCGTCACTGTCGTTGTCTTAGTCTTCATTTTTTTCGTGGTTAGTACAGCTCTCGATGTACTGTTGACATCGTGGCTGCAACCGCTGGTTGCGTCGTCGTTATTATTTTTGGTTTCATTTTTTGGATGTTTTTGATCTTTTGATTTTGTTTGCTCCATTTTATTGGGTCCCCCCTCGGAGCCGCTATCCCCGTTCGTGTGTGTAGTCGCCTTTTTGGTCCCATGGTTATCTTTGCAGAGTAGGGAGGCCATGCGAGGGTTGGCACAAGCCCTTATGGGGACAAGTGCTCAGAGCCAGACCAGCGCTAATCGGGAGTCCGTCTCAACCGAACATACACCACCAACCCAATGGTGCGAACTTCGAACGTACTCCGAGGCCTGCCAAGGTTTTACCGGGACGGAGACGGTATGATAGTTGAATTGGAGCCGTTCACACACGAGTTTCACCTCGGCGCTACTGTGCAAAGCAACCAGGTCCAAACCATCACATCCGCCAGCCCAAAGCGTCAATTCCAGTTCGTTGTCCAAGGCGTAGTCCAGATCCAACCAGAGTCGTTACCTGTTATCCCAGGAGGGAACCTCACGGCACCCCCCATATCCTCGGGTCCGTGGGGGCGGCACTCCCCAAAGAATGCTAGCCTCCAAGAATGTTCTTGTCGACCGGCTTTCTCCCTGCGGGAATTTCCTTGGGTACGTGGGGGCGGAACTCCCCAAAGAATGCTAGCCTCCAAGAGTGGTCTTGTTGAACGGCATTCCTCCTGCGGAATTTCCTCGGGTACGTGGGGCGGGACTCCCCAAAGAATGCTAGCCTCCAAGAGTGCTCTTGTCGACCGGCATTCCCCCTACGTTGTGTTTCACACTCATTGCATAGCACAGGTCTTATAACAGATTTGTATACCTGGAGCTTTGTTTTTCTGTGTATGCAGCTGGTCTTCAAGATCGCCAAAACTTAAAAAAAATATTTTATTTGCGAGCTGTATTCTTCGGCATATTTTGTCTCTTTCATTACCGATTCTCGTTATTTTGACGCCTAGATACACAAATTCACTCACATTTTTAGCGTTTCGTACTATAATACAAAACCCTATTACAATCACGACCTGTGCCCGTCCATCCGTTCGTCCATCCGTCCGTCTCGATGTCACAGTCGTTTTTCTCCGAAACTATAGAAGCTGCACTCATGCAACTTTGTGGAAAGGTGAGAAGTGGTGCCCTCTTCAAAATTTTGGGGTGGCAAAATTTTCCAAAGGGGTTTGAGGGGGTCTTCCCATATAGGGAGATGACCATTCAAACAATTTTTTTTCACCATTGGCAGTCGAGTAGGATGTCATTGGAAAAGTCTTAATGTGATCTTTTCAAAACAAGTTTTAAAATTGCCTTATCGGTACTGGGGGGGGGGGGGGGCAGGGGAGGGGAAATGTACGAACTTTTCGCGTATCCGCCTCGCGATTAGATACCTTTCATCCGAAAAATCTGAAAAAAATCTGGAATATAGGCCTTAAGGCGCAGCCCCCAGTGAAACTGCAAGTTTGGGTAAACTTTACAGCCATTCACCTCAGAAACGTTAAGAATATTTGCAAACATTTTTTAGCAAGAAGTCGGAATGAACCTTTGGCTATCGAATCAACTCATTACATTTTGCAAAAAGTTTGTTGCAAAAGTTATCAAGCTTCATGTATTGGTGTTAATAGAAATATTAGACCAGTACATACATGCATGAAGCTTGAAAAATTTTCTTCTTTCGACTAAAATTTGTAATAAAAACTCACCTCTATCACAATCACTATAACTCTGAAATTCATTGCTTTTACTCGCGACACTTCTCCAATCGATTTTTATATAATCACTTCTCTCGCGCCGTTATTAAACTAAATAACTTTAAAATTGATTGTTTTCACTCGCGACACTTCCATAATCGATTTTTATGTACTATATTACTCTACTCGTGACTTTGTCAAACTAACCTGAATTGATTTTTGGCGACAAAATAAATTTTCCCAGGGCGGAGAAGATAAAATAAATGAACTACATTGTAAGAAAATTGAAGTTTAAAGCCCGAAAGCGGAATCAAGAAATTTAAGTTGAACGGAAAATTCGTAAAAACGTAAACGTTTCCCCAACCCCTTGGATGATAGGCTCTCTCAAACGCACACAGAAATTCATCAAAAATCTCTATAACAAAACAAAGTCTTCCAAGCCTCTTTTTCAACCATATTGTCGCGTGTTTTCGGTTCGCGGCCAATAATAATTTTAATGTTCCGGGAAAGTGAAAACTCAATGTCTTTTAATTTAAGTTAAAAGAGTTTATTTAACTACAAAAGTGCACAATGATCAATTTAACACTTTCACTAATTTTAATTTTCACTATTAAAATTCTAACACTTGCCCATAAATTTCTTATCGCAATTGTCTTCTCAAAATCACCTCACTATTACTTGATCGCTTTTCAATTCGCTTTCCACACACTATTGCAAGTTTTTATCGCGGTCGAATGAATGCCACCATTCATTCAGCTCGCCTTTATATAGGGTCTCTAATCATTCAACTCAGTTCTCGTACATTGGTGAATAAGCGGGAACATTCCAGCATGAATGGGCAATGACTCACTTTCAGATGTTGATAATGCTTGTTGGGTTCTCGTGGGTTCGAGTAAATTCATTTGTTGACGTTCTTAATGATTGTGAAAACAATTGCGACAGTAGCTCGCAGAAATATTTGTACATGTAATTATTTTATAATTATAATTTTAATTCCGGGAAAGTGAAAACGAAATGTCTTTTAAATTAAATTAATAGAGTTTATTTAATTACAAAAGTGCACAATGATCAATTTAACACTTTCACTAATTTTAATTTTCACTATTAAAATTCTAACACTTGTCCATAAATTTCTTATCGCAATTGTCTTCTCAAAATCACCTCACTATTACTTGATCGCTTTTCAATTCGCTTTCCACACACTATCGCAAGTTTTTATCGCGGTCGAATGAATGCCACCATTCATTCAGCTCGCCTTTATATAGGGTCTCTAATCATTCAACTCAGTTCTCGTACATTGGTGAATAAGCGGGAACATTCCAGCATGAATGGGCAGTGACTCACTTTCAGATGTTGATAATGCTTGTTGGGTTCTCGTGGGTTCGAGTAAATTCATTTGTTGACGTTCTTAATGACTGTGAAAACAATTGCGACAGTAGCTCGCAGAATTATTTGTACATGTAATTATTTGTACATGTAACAATATGTTCATCAAGTTTCCTACTTTTTATCCATCCTTCATAGATCTCTATAATGAAACGAAATCATCCAAACCTCTTTTTCGCCTATATTTTCATCAAGTTTTGTACTTTTCATCCGTCCTTCATATGCTGCCTCTGTAAACAAATTTTGATATCATGAAACATACATCACCATCAAGCTTTTGCACTGATTTGCCAGTAATTCTACAGTCATCCCAGCATGATTTGCTAAAAGCATAATCATTTTCCTCTAGGAAATGTTATTTTACATTGGCCAGCAGCATTTGGTTTCCACATTAAATTCAGAAGCAGACGGTAACATAGCGTCTTTCCCATATATTTTACCATTTTTCTTGTATGATATGTAAAATTTTATCGAATGCATGGAGGGATTGAAGGAACAAGGATGCTCGGCTTTGTACGCAGAGCTCTGTGATGCTTCCCTGGGCAATCTATAGTTGTATAGTAGAATATATAACATTCATGCTGATAATAGTATATTGAACGAAGTGTGTGAATGAACGATTGAGCGCTGTGCTTGATTTTCGAAAGTTGGTTGTATAGCGAGTCGATGATGAATATTTCCTTTCAGAAAATTTTGTTTAGCATTCGATATGAATGAATGCCAGTTTTTTCGTTGGTCATTCATAAAATGAATGAAAATTTCTGTGTATGATCATTTGAGTGAAGAGATTTATTGATAAGTAGGAGTAAAGTGAGCGAAGATTCCATGTCTTTGGTAGGTTTTATGTCGTAAGGTTTAATTGGGAATTCACTATTTAAGAACTCAGAATGCTACAAAATTTTCTTTAGAACTTTGTTTGATGAATTTTATTTCTTGTAGAAAATAATATTGAAAGTATCATGAAAGCATTAGTTTATTTGATAAGGGAAGCAGAGCTTCCTTGCCCCTGCTATTAATATCAATATTTTCAATTCTTTTCTTAACCATCAGAGGCCACCATTTTGAATTTTCATTGAAAACGGCTGCTAGATATATTAAGCTGTAAATTTTCGGCTTTTCCATTTGTCATTCGATCTGCATAATTTTTTGCAGGTTAAGTTAACATGCTTTAATAACTTATAATTTCAAATTTCAACGGAATCTTTTCAGAAACTTGGCTGCTAGAGGGCTACAGAAACAAAAAAAAATTTATTAACCCCACTGTATGGGGTGACTTTAAAATATTTTCTTGCACTGCAAATTTCGAGAGGCACCACTTTTGACCTACGTAGAAAATTTCCTCATTCTAGCTCATGTGGTTTGCGAGGAAACTTGCTGTGACGCACGAACAAACGGACGGATGGACGGACGGACAGACAAGTCACGATTTCATAATTTTTTATGGGTATTGTTAAAAATATTTTAAAAATATCCTAAAAATGGGCTTCTTTATAAATACTTCCAAGTGAAGTCATTTAAAACGTTTCCATGAAAAATATTCATTATTTCAGTTGCGACTAAAATAGCGAATTGCGCTTGCCTTCTGACCTTTGGGGACCGCTATTTCGAATGCATGCATTTGATTTTGGTTTATTTTAAATCTTTGTAGGCTAGGACCTCATCAATCAATGTACCAAATCTCGTTCAAATCGGAGTTTCACTCTAGACAGGGCAAAATTATTCAATTTTTAGTGAAAATGGCAGCTAAATATATTAGGTTTTAAACTTTCGACATTTTTATTTTTCATTCGATTTAAAAAAATGTCTGCATAACACAAGAACACAGTACAAAGATCCATAATCTCAAATTTCATCAAAATCAGTAGGAAATTGTGACCTGAAAAAGTCGCATATTTAAACTGGCGCCATTTTGAAAATTGCACATTCATTATCACCAAAATATCAAAGTCTTTAGATCTAGTTAATTTCTATCTTTAAATCAAGTTTTATTTACATTGGAACAAAATTGCGACTTTAAGAAGACTTTGAAGTATTGAGTTTCAACTGGGCGCCATTTTGTTTTTTGTGACCTGACCTCCAGTTTTTTTTTACATAATCCTTTAGATACTTATAGTTTTTATTAAACTACTAAATTTAATTAATATTGGTTAAAAGCTTTGGTCACAACTACAACAACTAAATTTTGTACGTTTTTGGACATTTGAGCGGCCGCCATTTTGTTTCATCAGTGAAGTTTTGTGCAAAATTTCATCTTAACCTGAGCTATACTTTGGTCAGAACGGAAATCACGATTTTTCGTCTAAATTGCCCGCCATTTTGTTTTGGCCTGGCCGATATAGCTAGTTCACGAACTCAACTGAGATATTTACTCAATACACCTTTGCTGAAAATTGGAGCGAAATTGCAACCTCTAGCGTGGTCACAAATTTCGTTATATCCCATATATATATATATATATATATATATATATATATATATATATATATATATATATATATATATATATAAGATACTCTCCGCAATACGTAAATTCCTCACACGGAATTTACCTAAAAAAAACTTGTTTTGAAAACAAAATAATTGTCGGCAAGCCATTAACCTGAATGTCCATTAGCCACAAAAATACATTACAATTGCATACAAATTTGAGACAATTATACAAAACAAAAACTATGGAAGAAAAATAAATACTATAAAATTCTATTGATAAAATGAAAAAGAAACTAAATGTATACATTTTTAAGTAAAAGATTTTATTTTACTAATGTATCTAATACAATTTGACTTATTCTCAACATATTAAGACCAATAAGTTTATTCGATCATGGGAATTGTAAAATGAGCATATTTTCTTTCAATACGCAAAAAACTAAACAAGTAATTTTTAC